>JASCQY010000173.1:816016-827796 GCA_030264315.1 Sardinella tawilis
CACCCTTACCTTCTCCTTGTCTGCAGCAGTTGAGTCACACTTGCTGTTGATTGGTTTCTGAAGGGGGACCCACTCTCCCCCTTGGTCAAAGGACACCACACTTTGCACAGAGCCATCTACAGGACACAGAACACAGGCACGGCATGTATCTGACAAATCATACTGCATCGACACGTTACAGGCGGAAGAGGAATGCTAGTTTTATGCATATGAGATTCACCACCCAGGTAACCGTTACTAAAACAGTTGTGTCACAGGGGGAAGAAAACAACAACAACAACTGGTAGAGGGAAGGCTTAAAAATGTCAACATGTGGTTCCTGTATCTGCCTGGCAGTCAAATTCAAAATGGCCAGAGGGAAGTTTTCTTATTTTTACTGTCCTCCATTTTAAGATGTGGACCACTACCTTCGGCCAGAACACTGGTGATGAAGACTCCACGGAGTGAAGTGACATTTGTGAAGTCGGTTTCTCCTCCTGTGGTGGTGTAGAGGTGGCGTTCGAGAGATTTGGAGTACACAGTGCCACGGTCATCGGACACGTAGATAGTGCCGTATCCTGTGTCTGTGAGAAAGGAAAGAGCGATTTCTTCCTGATACCCATGTAGCCAATGTAGAAATACACTGTATAAAGAATCTTCCGGAAGGAAATGAAGGGAAAGGACTGACCACCCGGTTCATCTACATGGATGAAGACCATGTCACCATTTGCAGCCAGTATGGAATAGAACTGCTCATGGCCCACGGCAGGAAGCTGGGCCATGTTCCATGTGTCTCCCTGGTCTACAGACACGTGGATCATTCGCATGTTGGTCTGTGGGACACAAAGTACAGTAACGGTTAAAACACATCCTCACACACACATACAGTACACATTCTGTACACACACACACACACACACACACACACAAAATGAAAACCAAAAGTAACAGCTACTGTAGGCTATAATAATTACACTGTTTGACAAGTGGGTGTCATTTTGTTTAAATATTAATCACACACTTGGTTACCAGGTGATAGTGTGTGTGCATTGGCTCCACTACAGCTCAACTGTATGAGGGACTTACACTGCCAGTCATGACGGAGGCAAAGAGGAAACGTCCACCAATCCCAAAAGAATAGATCTTCTCGGCGATAGTCTTGCTGGTCTTCCCATAGTCCGACGTTTTTTTCAGCACAAGCATTCCTCGCTCATCTGAGGAGACGAAGACAGAGAGCAAGAGAGCAAGCGGGTGAGACGGACATGAATGGATGAATGGCTTATTTGCATACTGCAAGCCTGACAAAGCTGTAGCTCCCGAGAGCAAAACAACTCGGAGCAACGACCACAAGAGCTATCACTTGTACTTAAATAATACTCTGTTTTTTTTTCACAGTGCAATATATGCCAACCACCACTTTTCCCCCTGAGACCTGCAATAATTATAGCAGCAGGAAAGAATGAGCGCGTATGTGAATTCATCACAGTGTTCATGTCACTCACTGCAAGATCCATTGAGGTTTGTGGTGAAGAACAGGGTCTTGTCGATGCCCCTAGAAGAAGGGAGAAGTAAGAGAGTTAAAAATAACCCCTATATAAATATAGGCCTCTCTATATGAGACTGGGTTGAGCTCTTAGTATGACTGAACATGAGAGACTCAAATATGAGAAATGATATCTGTATACTTAATCTGATAGTGGCAGCATTCTTCAGTTACAGTAATTTGACGATGGTAAGCAACCCCCCCCCTCCCACCATGCCAGTAAGGAAACACACAATAAGACACGTTAATTAGATGAAAGTGGGTATTTTTGGCCGAGTGACAAACTGTGGTTCTATAATTTCAGCAAGGAGAATTTTGCGCTCCGTTTCCCCTCCCGCAAAAATGCCTCTTCCAGTGAAAACAAATGTTTCACTATTGACTTCCTCCTCGCCTAAAAGGAACTTTCAGCGGCCTGCTCTGGCGTCTGTGTGCCGAGCGCGGTCAATCACGTGAGGTGTTTATCACATGGGTGTCTGTGCAACCTTGCCCCAACCTTTGCAACTCACACCCTGTGCAAACTATCGTGTTTGGTCCTGAAACTCCCACCCTAGTTATGGTGTTGTCTGACCCATTTTCCCACAGGCTATAGGGCCTCCAAATGCAACGCAGCAGACATTCGAAAGGGGCTGAGGTTCACTGTGTTTCTGCAAATATGCCTAAGGAGAACCACCCGGGTCATATCTAGCAGGATTAAACATAAACAGAGAAGCCAGGTTGGGCTCTGCTGGGACGTTTATTTGACAGTCAAGAACAAAGACAATTCAAACATTTTGTCAGTGTTCATTCCACTGAGCCCACAGAGTGAAATTCGAGAGGAGGATTTTGGTGAGCGTCTGAGATCTCTCCTCTAAACTGCAGTGTTTCATATGATGGGTTTCTATCACCACATAAAATGGCAGCTGTGATGTAATGTCAACCACAGCACGACTTTCGGGCTCTTACCATTTCACAAGGCAAACGGTGGAATGGATCATCCGCCAGTTTGAACCAAAATCTTCTGACAGCCACAGGTCATGCTGAAAAACAGGATAATGCCATTAGACCACAGGCAAAACAGATCACACTGAACTAATCAACCCACACACTCAAAGGAACTACAAATTAGTATTCATATTCACTGCTACTGAATCATGATTTCAACACAGCAGTTGGCTACAACTGTCAGTTGCAAAGCAATAACATGTGCAGTCATGTTACTTAGATAAGGACTGTGACTGTTTATCTCTCATTAAGTAATCATTTTAAGTAACTAACAGAGTTGACACCTTGGTATATTTGAGGGTACCGATGCCTTTGACAGGGAATTCCACTGTTTAGACAGGTGTAAGTGAGTGAGTGAGTGAGTGAGTGAGTGAGTGAGTGAGTGAAGTCCAACCTTGTTGCTTATGACAATGAGAACATTGGAATCGTGTTGGTTGTACATAATCTGCACCATGGGATGGAAGGGCAGGTCAGCATGGCTGAAACTGTTTCCAGAATCGGTGGAGAGAAAAATCCTTGACCCTGCAGTTCCACTCACATCCCCAGTGAGAATCACCTGAGCAAACACACAGGAAGAATAAGCCATGGTATTCACCAACTTAGACTTAGCTTCACGCAAATGACCACATCTCACAGTCACATCAAGACCTTTGTTTACATAAGGTTTGAATATACAAATATTTGTATGCTGTATACATAAACAAACAATACAAGTATTTTGAATATACGTATTTTGAATCTATCGCCACTGGGTCCTTTCCAGAATTATGGCTATGCACATCAATATACTTACTGCCTGTCTGAATACATACAGCTTCATAGTTATTCCATTATTCTCACCTTCCCAGATTGTTCAGGACCAATAGCAATGCCAAACTCTGTTTGAATGAATGTGTTGTTGATGAGGTCTGTGACATCCTGGAAGCTTTTGCCATAATTCTCACTAGGGCAAAAGCAGACATAAAAAAATGCCATAAACAAAAATGGACTCATGCATACAAGTTAAAAGTATCATTACTGTGACACAAGCATGACGTCAAACCATTGGGCATGTACTTTACCTTCGGTAAAGTTTGGACTGACCAAACCTTAGCATGAATAATGGAACCTGAAATGTTGTCAGAGCCAGCACTACCTGTGCAGTAGAGAGAACAAATAACACCATTCAGACAAGGATTACTGAACCTTCCAGAAACAATGAGTCACCTCAGTAGAAGGTTTATGATTTTTTTTTCTCCCAGTTGGGCTATGCCTGTGGGTAAAATCATGTCTGCCCCTTGGGATGAGCTGATCTCTATGGCAGTGGCACCACTTCAGCCTGTCTGCTAACTGTCTACTCCAAGAAGAGACTAAGAGCATGTCTAATGGCAAGCACAACAGTGTTGGAGCATCTTCATAACAATGTGCAAGGTTTTTCATGGAAACCATCAAGAGAGTGGAATGCCTGTCAAAACAGCAGGAGGCTTAGGATGGAGATTCTTATGCGGAAGGAACCATTTATATTAGTTCATGGGGAACCATATTCATCATATTTCTCATTTCCAAAAAAGTAGAACCCATTCCCTTTTTCCTCTTTCATCTGCTCAGATCAAAACTTCCTCAATATCTCTGAGAACACAGACAGACAGTTTTCGAGGTAAAGGCTCACTGGGCTTCCTCTAGCACACTCAGCAGGGGGGAGAGCTGTGGGAGAGATCTCGTAGGAATAATCTATGACAAATATGACTAGACTATCTTTTTTCACTTCCTGATAAAGGTCATACTGACCAAAACAACTCCTTCAGGGATAGTCTGAAAGTGTTCAGAAGTTGGGTATTCTGTTTGCTTATTCATGGTTGATTAGCAGCATTTACACATGGAAAGAAAGATGCCATTGCGGACAGGTAGAGTAATGAAAGGGGGTTCTGGGTTTGTAATGTCATATTTTTCAAGATGTTTTCCAGATTTGATTTGGTTCAGTGAAGCCACTTTTTCACTGCAGACACAAAATCAGTTCCCCTTTCAGTCTGCAGACAGAGTAGACAGCAGACGGCAGGCAGTTGCTGCTGGCAGTGGTCTCCAGTGCTGTGCTAGGCTTGCTGCCTCAGTTTGTCTGTTGACAACTCCCTGCCATCTCCTCCTCTGTGAACTCACCACTGCACACTGCACACCTTTATAAGCTGGGCAGAATCAGCCATGCAGTCATTCACCTCCACACACTTCAAAACAGTGCTGAACCAGAAAAAATAACACACACAAAACGGCAGGCACGTAACGTCACCCACTTGGCAGACAAAGTTACTGCCTGAGAGCACACTAGCTGTAAGAGGAGCCTGGAGAGTCATTGCTAGGCCAAGGTTGCTATGCTTGGTGCTCCCACAGAACAGCACAGGGGAATCTGGGATATGGAGTCAGAGTTTTCAAAGGATAAAACAGACAGTGTCTGGACTGTACACCATAATGCAAAACTTGTTTTGGTATAATACAGAGATGGGTCACATCGCCTGACATGTTCTGGGCGAGTGACGGTCTTCCATTTATCCAGCTGTCTTGTAAGGCTGTGTTTTAACATGGGCGGTTTACAACACAATGCAGCCTTTGAAAGCGATGCACCATCTTTGCAATCTTGTGATTTCCCAATCAAATCAAGCCAATCCTACTTTATGATCTCACTGTTTCGAGCACTCTTTGGTGAAAAACACAAAGGTACTAAATTTAATATAAGAAAGTATTAAAACCAAAATAGTTGTAGGCAGGAAGTGAATGAGAGAGCCTAATTCACACCACGCTCTAAATAAAATGTGTAGGATCACTTGAGAGAAGTGAGCCTGTAAGAAAAGGTTCCAATTACAGTCACATGTTGGGGAAAAATAGGGTCTGGTCACCAAGAGCAGTGACACTGGATGCTTCCTTGACGAATGGCAGAGTGCGCTGCACGAGCTAAGCAAACACAAAAGACTTCTGGAGGAGCTGCAGGTGTGTGTCACTGTGGCAATACTGCAGCAAATAGACATGAAACTAAGTGTGAACCACAGAGTGACAACTTACCCCTGTTCCGTCGCCAACCCATGCGAGAGACACAGAGCCGCTCAGGTCATTGAAGGAATACTACAAAAAATAACAACACAAGTGTTAACATGGACATGGCCTTTGTTGGGCAGGTTAGAGCAATGTTGTTGTCTAATAGGAAACTGATGCAATTTCTAGACGTCTTTCTAGACGTATTTCACATATTTTAGTCCTCTTAACAGTATTTTATTGACCTGGCAGAAGGTATTGTTTTGTTAAGCAGGAAAAAAAACATTTTGTTTAATGGGTTGGAAGGAGTTTTACAGGAAGTTCTGACGGATGTTGCCCTCAGATCAGTATTTGACCAAATACGCAAGATCTTTCTGCATCTTATTTCTACAGTCTGACTGTATAAACAGTATTTTGAACAATATAAATCATCCATTCCGCCTCAAGCATAAGAAAAAAAAAACCACACATTTGACTTCCTGTTCAGTACTATGACTTTTAGCTAAATGTTGTTCACGTTTCACATATCATTTATGGGATGACTGCAAGATTGACAGCTTTCACATTAGTATTCAGAGTACATAAGTAAATCCCTGGTTGGGGATGGCTTGTTTTAGACTGGAAAAAATGAAGTGAAGTTTAACTTCTTAACTTCTTAAGAAAAGTTCTGTTTTTTAATCCTTCACAGTCAACAAAAATTATATTCTGTAACTTTTTGAGTGACCCACTGTGCTAAACAATACTTCAAAATAGTGGGGTATATCTTTAGAGGCCACTATTTCCTACATCACTAACAGTCTCATGAAAATGTCAATGTGAAAATAATAGATGATAGATAATAGATGGTATTCTCAAATGTATTAGGAAGTAGTATTAGGTATTAGTAATTCGCTTTTTATGCATTTCCCTCATGGTAGCATCTTGGGGGGAGATATTTATACACTTACACATTATTTCCTGCCTTCAATGAATAACCCGTTTTAAGACAAGTTTTGCCTACATGCTCTCAAGGTTACACCTTGATTGGAAGAATGTGTTCAACACACAACAATGCTTTTTAATGACAACCTAAGGCTTGTATTTTGCTTGAAGTGTTATTTACTCAGTGTCTCTTCTCCGGAAACATGACATGACCAAAATACTTTCAATTTCTCTGTGCACTCACTGCATCTGTTACCCTGAATAAAACACTTAAATCCCCTAATCTCCTAAAGCAAGTCTGTTCTAATTTGTCCCACACCCCCATACACACACTCTACATAAGAAATAGCCGAACTGTAGACCAGGCAAAGTCATAGACCAGGGGTAATTTTATAATAACTTAAACCAAAAAAATATTTGACATTCTCACTGCAGACTTGCACAATGACTTTAAACGTGCAATAGTGTGAAAGCGTAGGCAAGAGCAGAGCCAGACTTCTGCTGAAAGCTCTAGATCAATTCCCCAACCCGTGACAAGAGGCCCGTTCTGTATGTTGTTACACAAGTTTATCCAGTGCAACGGGTTTCAACCATCCAAGTCCCTTTCGGTTAAGCCAAGGACTATGAGTGGGACAGTGCTACCCTGGCTCTACCCCTAAAGAAGTCTTCAATCTGGTGTTAACG
Organism: Sardinella tawilis; assembly: GCA_030264315.1. Taxonomy (NCBI): domain Eukaryota; kingdom Metazoa; phylum Chordata; class Actinopteri; order Clupeiformes; family Clupeidae; genus Sardinella; species Sardinella tawilis. Next base: position 823,122 of record JASCQY010000173.1, read on the forward strand.
ATTCTCATCTACATAAAACCCGACTAAACCTACGGCTTTAAAATAGAGAGCTGTATCATTAGACTATAGAAGCAATCTATTAAAAGGCATCGTCTATTTTTAGGAGCATCCAAAGAAAATCGATCTAATTATTTTTTTGAACTTTTACAGTTGCATTTCGTTTGGAAAAAGTGTAAACAAGGCGGACAAACAATAGATAACGGTTGCTGAAACAAATGGGCGGTCTGAATGTGTGTGAGTTTCACAGGTGCATGAGCAATTTAGTGACTTACGCTGTGAGTATTGTCGGCTAACTTGGTCTCATAGCCCTGAAGAGCATTACAGGTGTCTTCTCTTGTATCAGTGTCCCTCCTCAATCGGTGCCAAATTGATCTTCTTGAAATGCGGTGCTGTCCCAGTTGGGAACGCTTCGCAAAAAAAGACAGTGAACGAGATGACTCCTTGGATACCTCTTGAAAATCTACACTAAACACCACGGGTAGCAAAAAAACTAGGAGGCAGCACCACAGCCTCCCCATTATTATAACTTTGTCTAAATCCAAAGTAGATGACGAATCAAATGTCCATGCAGAGCTACACAGAACGTCGCACCAGCGCGGCCGAAGATGTCATCAACAAAAACACAGTTTTCCTGACAGCGGGCTATCTGATCTGCTCATCGTAGAGTCGGGTCAGAAGCTACGTTTCGAGGCGGCGCGTTGATGCACAACACTATTTTCTTGAGATAGCCTACTAATTTGAAGAAATTTGCGAGTTTGTGAAAAGATTTAGTAAAACGTATAACTCCAGTAAATCGACGAAAATGTTACATAAAGTAATATTATGCTTTCATTGTGTGACAAAATGTCCCTTTAATATGAGTCCCTATATTAAAACACAGGACTGCACCTTGGAGGCAGGACAAAATGATTGGTTGTTGCTTCATGTGACACGAGATGGCCTTTTTGTCATTGGTCCGTGTCAGGGTTTGTGTGCGCAGGTTAAATCAGCGTTCAAGTTTGGTTGTCCGGGACCAAATCTTGTTCTGCGTAAAGCCCTCACTTCAGGAAATTATACATAAAATAGCTTAAGTGTCGTTATGCAAGTTCCCATTGACATGTCAGAGAATGCAATGGCACAACGAGTAATATTTTATCATACTCTGTAAAACTAACAGAATTAGCTTTTATGTAATTTAAAAAATATAATAACACATAATGTTAATATAGGCCTTCATCTCGGTCTATGTCACTAAAAATCTAAAGTTGTACAAAAATACAATATTTGAAGAAGTACACTACAGAATGATGATTTATTATCTGCAGAAGCCAAGCCAATGACATGGATGCACTGGAACATCTGGTCTGTGTAGTGGCATTGCTTCCATGGATTATCAAATATTCAGCTTTACCAAAACCCAAACAGGGCCCTTTCCTTAATCAGGGTCTATCCTAGACTGGCGTCTGACTAATCATGTCTTAACAAATGACACCACTGATGATGGGGCTGTTGATTTGAAACCAAAGTCACTGGTAAATATGGTAGGCCTCTATCCTGGTCCTTGATATTTTCAATCTTATGACTTTAATTGAATTAAACCTACACTCAGTGAAATTCTAATTAGCCAGAATTACACTAATTAGTGCAAAGCTCCTATAGTATTTGGCCTACCAAGTCACTGCATGTCTGAACTATCACTGGGTGAAATGGCAGCCAAGTCTGTGAGGACAGTATTTTCATTATTATTATTATCTGATCTGTCATTAAGTGCCATGTGGCCTTGAGAGCCCATTTGATACATTTCTGGGTTGAGATGACTTAGGAGTGGTATTTATTACCGATTGGGAAAATGTAATTTATCAATTAGGCCCATTCTACGCACTGAGTCTGATCTGGTTGCTAATTAAATAGTCTCAATGCATGTGATTTAATGGGTGATTTGAAGGGTCCCGCAGCAAGGGGCTATCCCATGACTGTACATCATGTGGTGTGAGGAAAAGAAAGTAGGATTCTGTGTCACCCATGCTGCCTGATTCACAGCCCCACCCCCACGCTTCTGTAGCATCTGGCCCTGTGCAGCCATTTGACTCAGGATCTCCACGCTCTAACTGAGGCACATTCTTCTCCCCTGCAATGGCCTTGACCAGAATGCTGCTGGCAGGAGACTGTTAAGCACTTTCACACCACCAGTATAATGGAGTCCTATCCGATGGGTTGCTCGTTCCACCCTGAGATTAGTCTGGAGCTTTTGTAAGCGATTTCCCTCTCACTAGCCCATTCAGCTTGGACAATGGCATTTTAAAATGAGATTATTTGTAAAGAAGAATAAAAAGTGAAATATGATATACAATGACATGACACACTGAACTGATAACTCTGCGGGAACACATTATAAATAGTAGGCCTATATCCCAGATGGTTTCTTGTCTGTTTAGTGAAGAACAGGTTATGCTGGCTGTGATCTGTCAGGGAACATTCCACTGCAAATACAGTACAATGCAGAGGCACCCCTCCCCCATGCCAACCCAGGCGACTTGCAAAAAGAGAAAAACAAAGACACTTTTATTCCTTAGAAATGAACCAGCGATAAGAGGAGGCCTCTCTCCAAACACCTTACTGCTCTTGGTCTGTCCACTGGGTGGTATACTAATACTTTCTCCTGTTCAAAAATACCCTCCTTTAAGGATACAGTCTTTGTGAGCAATGCATGAACAATATTGTGGACAATATTGTTTTGTAGTCATTACTGTGGTCACCCAGACTATTCTGTGTGTGCATATATGACCAAGTTCATCATCTTCTTCTTCTTCTTCTAATTCTTTTTCAGAAGGAAAGATGTCACAGTGAAGTGATGACATGCGGTAGAGTTTTAGAATTTTAGAGTTGGAAAATATAGGTTCAGTTATGTCTCCAGACAGGCCTAATAGTAGAAAAATAAGTTTCTTAAAAAACAATTCGATACCCAATAATTTTGCAATAATTGCAATAATTTCATTTTCTGATTGTTTTGAGCAATGATTTCTTAAACAGCGACATCTTGTGGCCATTTCAGGGTGGTACATATGGGCTGTGACAAAATGATGGAGATGATCATTAAAAAGAAGTTTTTTTTTATTCCAATTATAGGATAGTCTACTACAAAATAGTTAGGATCCCTATGACTTTTTAAATAGGCATTAGACCATTTAGAGGGATAATTGAATGACATCTGGCAAACAGGCCATGCTACTAAGGAAACTTACTGTGGGGAAAATATTTAATTAATGAAAAAAAAGTCAAATTTACTACAATAGCGTACTACTGTTTCTTTTGTAATTATTGGATTATAAATTATTATTTAACGTTTAATGATTAGCTGTTGCTTTAAGGCCTCGGCCTACAGAATCACGTGTGAAACAAGTTTCTAAGAAAAAAAAAGTTTGACAAGTCTACAGTGCAGACAGTTGAGGACCACCCCCGAAAAGTGTAGTAAAACCATAAGAGGGATTACTACCTTTGTTGAACTTCACCAGCAACAGCAAAATGGATGGGATTACACAGGTAAGAGGGAGTGAACGTTAAAAGATAAGCGATAAGCAAAGATCAGAATGAGGCTCTGTTCATAAACTCTGCCACGGCAGTAGAGTAAGTTATACTGCCGATGTGTGCTACGCGGCGCTAGCGTTGCACTTTCCCCAGTTGATGGCCTAGAAAGATTTCACTCGTTCACTCTACTGCTTGTTCACTTCAGACGAATTTAATGCTATTTAATAAATTAACATTTTATGTTATCGTCACCTCCCGCAGAAAGTTATGACAGCCTTCAGCCTTGATATTGGACCTCTAAAGGAACCCCTGGGATTTATTCGGGTTCTCGAGACGGTGAGTTGTCATGAATACTGTCGCCTGACTAACGTTAATTAGCTAAGTTACCTTATATGAAATACCGCTGACCTTTAAAGTTGCCATAACCTTGAAACTGCTTATTAACGTTACCTTTGTTTTTAGAATACTTACTTTAAGGAAATGGTCTTTACCTCGACATCGTTAGATGTCCGCTTGTTACGTGACATAACTTTATTTGTAACTCAGTTGTACAAGTTAGCAGGCTATCTATCCATCCACTTGTTTAGCCTCTTACCTTAATAAATGTAATAAATGTGTCAACTTTTGAGTGCTAACGTAAACTTTTGTGAGTTGGTGCCTCTCCTCTCTGGTGGTGAACACTATGGACCTATGAAACATGCCCTGTTTAAGATTTTACCTTTGCTGTGGCCTAGTGCTGAATTGAGTTGTTAATAGGGCATGTCCCTTATGCTCCCAGTAATGTAATATACTGTATGCTATGAATATTAACGCTTCCTTTCTCAAATAAGCGCAGACGACTGAAGATCGGTACTGTATATTTACAGTATTAGGTATAAAAACATCATGCGGAGTCCTATTCCGGATCCAAATCATCTTAGTGGCTGTGATAGTGACTATGATTAGCAGGCCACTGTAAAAGTTATGTTAGTGGACACATCAAATGGAGAAGGACTCTGTTAACTCCTTTACTGGACACAAGGTCATTGTTGAAACATTCCCCCTTTAGGTCAGGAACTGTAACTGATCAGAGTCAGGTGTAAGCATCGAGTGTAAAGGCCAGTTCAAACCAAAGATCCGCCACAAGACGACCTGCAACCTTCTAAAAACCAGCAACTTGCTGCAACATTCT
>JASCQY010000173.1:829469-843324 GCA_030264315.1 Sardinella tawilis
GTCAACCACTCATTTGCATCCTGGGCAATACAGAAAACAGGCTTAAAGTGTAAAATACCGAACTATACCTTTAATTAGGTACAGTATGTATTAGTGGCTAACATGTGAACCTTAAAATAAAGTGTTGCTGAAAATATGTGCAGAATTGTGCATTTCAGACTGCCAAGCAAACTTGGCAGGCACGAATGAGCCCAAAACACCTGAGAGAGGATCTAAAGGCTGCCCAGAGGATGCACATGCTGTAGATGAGAGCAGCTTACGAAGGCAAAGGGAAATATTCCATTTCATTTTAAAAAGGGGATGTAAACTTTCACCAATGTAAACTTTGTTAGATGATGAAGGGAGTTTGTAAATGTTGCAATTAAATGTTGTGTTGATGACCTCACACTCATCATTTCCGGAGTAAAGATGCAAATTTTTGCACCCAACGGTAGCATCTTAGGAATGTTTCCAAGCCTGATGGAGCAAACTTTGTTTCCTTTCCATTTCCCTCTCTCCCCTGGATCTGTTGGGTCTGTTTAAATGTTCTGTTATGTTCCTGCCCTTCAGATACATTATTTGATAATTGTGTTTTTAACTGCATAGGATAGAGACCTCAGCAGACAGTTTAAAAAAAAAAATCTTGTGTACACCTTCAAAGTCATTTAAAAAAGCTTTTTCCTTGATGTAGGATATATTTAGGACTGTGTGTACACACCAAATCTGATCTAATCCATTTACAGTTGAGTGACCTTTATACAAGTTTATTGATCAGATTTAAATATATGAATATGTTACAAGAGGAAACCTTAAGCTAGGAAACCAGACCCACATCAAACAATATGCAGTGTCTGATGAGTGATTTGACCTCTTATTTGCAAGAGTGAAACCGCTCCTTAAAACTCTTCAAAAGTGCATCATTAAATTAATGAGAGTGGGGCACTTACTTTCAGTTTCATTTCACTGTGCCCCATGCAGTTAACATTAGTTATGGGTTTGTTATTTGATCAATATTGCAACACATTATCTGTTTTTTTTTTTTTTCCTACAGACATTCAGTATCCTTGAACAACAGGGCTATTGACTGATTCACACCGGATCTCTAATTTAATTGCTGGAAAATATGATGACCATAGTTTAAGCATTGACAGTAATGTCGCTGGCTGTAAATCATTTAATGCCTGCTCCATGCTGGATAAGCTGTTGTGTTTGGTTTGTGTTTTATAATGTAGCTAGTTTGTAGTTCCATTAAGCTGTGTTAAAATTTCAAAAGTTATTTGCTGTAGATGTGGTCATGTTAGCTACAGCTGACACAAGCCATCTCCCTGTCGTTCTGATTGAAATGTGATACTCATCTATATCTATCTACCAGACAACTCCAGTAATCAATTCCCCTTCCAGACAAACCCAGTAGTCAAGGTTTCTGTGGAAAACATCACCAGTCAAGTGAGTTTGGTTGTGCACTTGGGGGAACCTAAATAGAAAAGAGAGACTTCATTTCAGAGATTTAATTTCAAACATCTGACCTAGTTGTGTGGAATGCAGCATAGTGTTCCTGATGGAGGTGATTGCATATGACAAAACAAATCAGTGTGCACATGCATGGTGTTTGGCTGGATGGATGCGGGTCACTTGAGTAATTGAATGTGACCCTCCAGGAACCCGATCGGGGGGGGGGGCCGGGGGGGGGCGCCGCCCCTCTGAGTTGAAGCGTGAGGCTTGTTATGTGATGTGGCCATTGTTAACAGAAAAATTTGATGACAAACTCAAGAATATTAAAGAAATGACACAATAGAAATGTAGACAAAAATCCTGTCATATGGAAATCGGAAGTCATATTTAACAGATGAATCAAGCACAGTAACAGCCTACCAACCAACCAACAACACATTTGATGTTTTTTTGTTTTTTGTTTCTGTGAGATGTGTTCACTTATCCATATGCTGTAAATATGATATACAAATTCCATATTAATGATGATGCAGACTTGTCAACTTATGATCTTAGGTGATCACAGGACTACCACCACAAATAACTGCATTTTAACTTTTGCTTTGTGTTGCTTTGCCTGAGTGAGTGAAGGTTATGAGCAAACAGTCATGAGGTGAAATTAGTCACACCCACACTCCAGTGTGTACAGACTTGTCAAACCAACGCCTCTACTGACAAAGCAACTGCCAGTCACTGTACCATGGCCTCTTTGTAGTCTTAGTGTCTCTCTTCTCATAATCACAACAAATGTAACCATACAGGCTTATATCCGTTTATCCTGCTAGATGTTATTTTGTAGCAAACATTTTCACGGACCTCCTCAGCAGTGGGCTGCGGACCCCAGTTTGAGAACCAATGCTCTAGGTCAGGGATACACATGCTAATCAATACCCTGTAGGAATGTGACTGAACATAATGTTCCCCAGACCAAACTATAGATATTCTAGAAATATTTAATAGCCTTGAAGATGTGCTTGGTATCTTTTTAGATACGACACGGAAGCTGGTAAAAGGCCACATAGATTAGTCACTGGAGAGCACAATTAATCTTAAGCTTCGCTGCAGCCTACCTCTGGGTGTGCCTGGGTGTATCTCTGGCCTCTGGTGATGTTTGTAGTAAGTCCTGATGTTGAGTTATCAGTGCTAAGATCCAGTGTATCAACATGGTCAGGTGGTGATTGTGTTTAAATTTTTCCTTCCACCCTCTCTTACCAACAGGACCTGGTGGTGACCGGTGCCTTTGCTTTCCTGTGGCTGGTGTGCTCCTCTGCTTGGGGTAAGGGCCTCACTGATGTCAAGTATGCCACCAGTCCAACTTTGCTCTCTACCATGAAAGGCAGTATATGTGACAAAGCCAAGTGTTCAGCAGGCGCCCTCGCCCACATGGGCCGTCTCAACGCCTCAGTGGTAAGTGCACACAGTCACAATTCTCCTTTAACTCTCTGTCATCTGTTTGTTTTTTGTCTGTCAGTTCTCCTGGGATTACTTTATGGTTCAGCCATATCTAAACATTGTAAATTCACATTTCTTGTTGACAAAGATCTGGTCACCTGTATTCATGGCCACACCGTGCATAGGGGAGATTTACTCCTACTGTTTTTCAGCTATCCATGAACTAAATTGTATGATGTGATCATGAGCTTCTTAATGTCTAATCCTCATCAAGGTCCCCACCATAGTTGGCAATACTCTACATACAGTGTGAGGCTTGCACCCATTCTATGCGTATCAATTAGTGTCCATAGTCCATCAGCTGCCGGCACAGGGGCGAGGAATGTCATTTCCTAGTCACAGTTTCAAAGTCCTTGTGACAATACTAGAGCTTCCTGCAATTGTATTGATGACTGGAAAAATACCTGTTGTGGCGTGGGTTGTTACGTTGTTGCAAGACCTGCAAAATTCAGGCAATCTGTATATCGTAATTCCTTTGAATGGGATGTGGTGTATTTTACACCAAAACAACATGGGCTACTCTGCACAGGAGAGGCTTTAAAGCCTACACAGTACACTCAATGCTGCTCCGCACGCACTCATTCCATTAGCAAGACGCCTACCAAATGTTATTTGGATGAGTGGTTCAAAAGTTATGTGTGGAATTATCAGACACACATAACACAGATAGACTTTCATTACACTTTTAGATAGATAAATGGTAGATGTATATGACCAGAAAATAAATGAATCTGTCACCGTTTACACCCATTACATACAGGGCTATGCATTAGAGAAACCCAAATATATTACTGGGCTGAAACGACTTTGTAGACAAACTCCTATACATTACTTGGCTGCACAGACTTTATAATGTTGAAAAAAAAAACCTATTAAGTATCCCTCTTGTGGCTGACTAAGCTTTCATTTTTCCTCATTTCAGACTTTTGGCTTCCTTAACCTCATCCTGTGGGCTGGAAACTGCTGGTTCATCTTTAAAGAAACTCCCTTCCACAAGCCTACAGCTCCCCCTGCTGCCAACCCCGAGGCAGGAGAGCAGCCTTTCCCTGGGCGGTAGAATATTTGAGGGGGCTTTCACAGTTACAATGTCAGGTGAAATAAAATGGCTTATATTGGCATGTCCAGTTTACACAGGAATGCCAGATGTGAGACGATTCTGGAGAAAGATGTGAGAGGGGTCTCATGAAAGTACTGAAGGTTAATATGGCATATATAGCAGATCCAAGCAACAAGGTTTTGCTTTGAAGCGAGTACTTGAAGGCAAGTCACTCCAGTATACACCTCGTGTTTTTTTTTTTTTTTTTTTTTTAATCACATGCTATTTTGTGTGTCACTTCAGTGAATTGGTATATTAAAAGGCTGAATTATATTGTATACAAAATGTGTCATCTCACATCTGTCATCTGTTAAAAAAAGGGTTTAAATTTAAATGGAAGCTCTGTTTTGATCTTTGTCAACACACTACATTGTACCGTACATTGTGTTTGTAGACTAATAATAAGTTTTCATCGCTCTAAAGTCAGATTATGTTATTCTAAAAGTTAGATAGTGATTGCCTTCTTTGTTTTTTACTGTTTATGCGTTCATACTGTTCATGCGCTTGTGAAGATGGGCAGCAGGGTGCTTAATTCGATTTTTTTATGTTTTGGTTTGTTATTAACATCTTGCTGAAAATTAACATGGATTTCTAATAAAACCATAAAATGAAAACATTGCTTTTCTGCTTGTGAGCACAGAACCGCATTATTGCATATTGTGTACTTTGCCATAAAATTATATTGTACAATGTGCCTTGTTGCAATGTTAATAAGTAACAATAAATAATGTTAACAGTGGTTGTGTATAGATATGATAGTTCCTACAATAATCATTTTCCTTTTGTTCATTTTTGAAAATCAATATCCAAAAAGTCAAACAATCCAAAAAGTCAAAAGGTTGAGGTAATAGGTTATCTATGGAGGTTGTACATACTGTATACTCTAAATGATAGGATATTCTCTATTACAAATATAAAATGGCCTATAATGCATTTCATATTTAGCACCAGAAGTTGGAGGAACATGTCAACTGGACAAGAACTGCTTGAAAAACATGGCAAAGTATTTCTATTTGCTTAACATTAACAATTTATGAGTACACACATCCAAAAAAAACTGATACAGGTGTCAAATAAGACTGAAAAAGGTTAAAGGACATCTGCACTTGGGTATCAATTTTCTCAGAGGATTTTAAATGCCCAGCTGCTGATTGATTGGTTATAGGCCATATTGGGTTTTTCATTTTAACAGATCTTTCATTGCGCAGACCTTAATTTTGACCAAAGATTTTCCTAGCCTATAAAAAAGACCGACTGAGGCAAACTAAGAGAGCAACCTACACACTACTGCACTTCCACCCAGGAGTAAAAAAAAGAGTGTCATACAGTAGGCCATCAGAGCAATAGGCTACAGTGAGAAATGATTATACCACTTATGGCATTGCTGGAGGATGTAGGATGACTTTAAGACCCTGGTTGAGCTCAATATGTGCAACAATTTTATTCCCCTGACCTGATATTTCTGATATCTGCACTTGCAGAGAGGAAGTAGAAGTGTGCACGTTCACGTAATGCGAAGGCGTGCTATGACGTCTTGAGAGAGAGAGCGCGCTGTGATGATGGCGGTACGTGCACGCGCAGCAGCAGTAATGGCTGCTTCAGATCGGCGGAGTTCTATCCCAGTTGAGTTCGTGGGACAAAGTTGGAGCTCCTGGATAGATAAGACCAACGTTTCCGTATCGGAAGGTGAGTAATGCGATTGTCCTCCAAACTGAAATACCTAGGATCGCGCTGACAGTCTGGATAGACTTATATTCTTAAAAAATGCACGGTACCCACTCACCGTAACCCAAACAAAAGACCCACTGGGTCCTAGCGCGGCATAGATTTGTAGTCAACTTCTGTAACAAACGTTACTTTGAGAAATCTTACAGGTCTCATTGTTCAGTCCTCACATAACCCATGTATATAATGATGTACAAGAATAATACATTATCATTGTATGTACTGTATTTCAATGATGTGCATCTGCTCATCACAGATGATCATGCTTAGGGTTTTCCTGCTTCACAGCCATTAAGTTGACTGGCTAACTAGCTAACGCTTATAGCTAGCTGTTGAGCTTTGCTTGTGTCAGTGTCGATGTGCTTGTTTGCCTTTAGGATAATAAAGCTAGGTTAATCGGCATCTATTCAATATTTAACATGTGTATAATATATCTAGCCACATATATGTTCTGGCCATTTAGTGCACCGCATAGACGAGTGGATGGTGCTGATAGCTAGCAAGCTAACGTTAGGAGAAATGGATTGCAGACAACGGGAAGTGAAGGTGGAGCTCTTTCTTTGATTAGCAAAGTTGACTTGGCGTCTAAGAGAACGCGCTAAATACCTCTTCCTAAGTTTGGGTGTTAATCAGCTTGTCGGAATAGATCTGTTAGCACTGAGCTGTCTCGTAAGCCCTTGTAGTATAAATCATTCAAATGTACATTGCTTAGCCTTAGCCACCGTTTCCCACCTAGCAAGATCGTTAGCTAGCTAGATGGCCAACCAGTTAGCTAAGATTCCGTATACGCCCTCATGTACTTTCTCACTAGCAAGCATTCTTCAAAGATGCCATCCTATGTAAGTGCACTTGGATGGACAGTTATGTTGTGAGTTATATTGCTGAAACAGGCTATTAGCAGACAGGAAGTGCACGTATTCATGAATATGTCCCTCTGCAAAAGTTCACTGAACAGTAGCACCCTGTATTTCATGATGTGCAGAATTCTTAAATCTCAATCGGAACCTAGAGCCTCGACGAATCATCACCCCTCTCAGTTTGTTTGCATCTGCCAGTTAACAGTATTGATGGTCTCTCTTTGTAGCGTCAAATACAGAAGAATGCAGCAAAAATGTGAAGAAAAGGATGGAAACGATGACTCTCAGGAAAGAAGGTTAGTGGCATGTGACAGTGGCAGCTAAAAAGCCATTAAAAATGCTGATGGTGGAAGATAAACTGAATCCAGAATCTGGTGTGTCCAACTACTCTTATTGTGAGCAAGAAAACTACAAATGCATGACACCATTGCTGCAGTTGTGGAAGACACTCACTCTCACTGTCATTTCTTGTTCCATGCAGATATGTCAATTTATGGCCACTGCCCAGCGCACGACGACTTTTTCCTGGTGGTTTGCAGTCATTGTGGACAGGTGGTGAAGCCCCAGGCATTTGAGAAACACTGCGAAAGGCGGCACGGGCCACTCAGCAAGCTGTACAGCGACCATACTCTGTCGAGCCCTCTGAAACGACCTCGGCCTGGGCGTCCTCCTGGTCCGCACAGTGCCTCGCGGGAAGCACGGGATGGCAGGTGGCATGAGCCAGGCTCACCCAGGGCACCACCCCCTCCGCCTGCCACCCATAGGCCCACCAAACCTCAGAAAGAGGGTGCCAGGTTAGGCATTGAGTCTGCATATTCTCCTCCTTCCCCTTGGCTCTTATTGTCCTCTTGTCATCCTCACTCTGTTACTCATGTCAAGCAAGCATGATGGATCAATTAGTAATTGGCGTTTGGGAAGAAAGGAATATACTCAGTGCAAACCAAATGAGCTTGTATTTGTATATAATGGAAAGACGATCAATTGACCACTTTGTTAGCTTCATAATATGTTCATATTTGGTTCTCAACAAGATGTTCTTCCCCCTTCAGTGTGCTGCCGGGCGATAAGCTGTCCCAGGGAACCCCACCATCACCACCCCACTCCTCTGCCCCCAGTCCCCGAGACCCACCATGGCGCCATGGGGCAGTGCAGCCCAGCGCACCCTCTCCTGGAGAAAAGCCCCTCCAGAAAGGCATGCAAGGACCACCTGTGGATGTTCTCAGCCCCTTGCGTGGGCCGAGAACCTACAGCAGAACCTACAAGAAAGTGCACCGTAAGCATCTTAGGGCTTGCTGGCACTTATCTAGATATTTTTATAAATGGATATATATTTTTTTATCCGTTTAATTTTTTTAAATTCCGTTTACACGTATCCAGTGGATTCCAGAAAATGCAGCGTTTTTAAAAAATCTCCACTTTGGAGGCTGTTTGTGGAGGGTAAAGCTCCATTTATGTGCAAACGATAGGCCAGAATGATAAAAAATATATATCAATTTATAAAAATATCTAAATTATGTAAACAGTCATAATAACTTGTGTACTGCTGGTGGCATCAACAGTTAAGCTCATCGCTCTGGTTTTACTCTTGTGTTGTGTTATGAATACCTGTGCCTGCTCTTGTGCCTACAGGAGGAAAGGAGTTGGATCTGGACAAACACTGTGGAGTGCTTGATCCAGAGAGGAAGAAAGTTTGCACCAGGCTCCTGACATGTAATGTAAGTGTCTGTTGCCATTGGCCGTGTATATTTCATGTATTTCTTTTTAAACATCGGTGTTGGGTCATCATCTGAATCCTTTTTTAGTTACATTTGTTCAGAGATCCAAACACAGTCATTGTGCCATTTCAGTTCTAGTATTCCGTCTGATGTGTCTCTTTGGCGTCTTTCTGTGGCAGATTCACTCTATTCACCAGCGAAGGCAGGTTGTTGGAAGGAGCAAGAATTTTGACCAGCTGGTCACAGAGTTGAAGATGGGCTCCAAGGCTCGGGAGCGGGCGCCTGTGCCCAGAGAACCGCTTGAGACGGAGCTGCCCTGCTCCGACACCCCCCTGAGCCAAACTGGGCCACCTCACTGCAAACGTCAGCCAAACTGTATAAATCTCAGGTATGAGCAGCAAGACAAAGACGCCCACAAGTCCGACGGCATTAAGACGGTCCTGCTGTTATTAAACGGCAATAAACAAATCAGATGTGGGAACAGAGTGTTTGGTCTTAAGCTACCCTTCCAATATTCTCACACGTCATTGACTCTGTCTCTATCCTGTAAAGGGCAAACAGTGACCGAGTAATTGAAGGTGTCGCTTTCCTCCCAAGAGAGGACGTTATTAGCATTTCAATTTTTGTGATGGTCCATCTTCACACTTTTCACAGTAATCTTATAAGCACATAAAAGGCTTACCTGTTGGGGGAGTGAGGTTGATGTTGAAGGTGACTGAGCGATGTGCTGTGTGTCGACTAGCAGGCCTCGGACCCCCTCGGAGAGTGCTGCGGAGGAGGAGGAGATGGAGGTTCCGGTGGAAGCAGAGGAGCCAACGCCGCAGTCCAACAATCACAGTCGCCTGTCCAGCGACGAGAGCGAAGGAGAGGGCCAGGAGGAGATCCTAGACCTCCCATTCAGCCCATGGCATCCCAAACCTCTTGGGGTATGACACCGAAAGAAACAAAACATACCATTGAACCTTAGAAGCAAATGACTATGAAAAAAATGCTTGGTTTGGGGTTTTTAAATATCGTCATAAAAATGGTTAGATTCCCTGTATTGTTCACAATAGACCTGTCAGTACACAGTCAGGTTTCTATATTATTCATGGCAGAACCCTCACTGTGGACTTGTCAGCTGGATGAAGAGATTTCGATCTCCTAACGTTTAAGTTTTCATCTCTCCTTCACAGTTGTGCACGTTTGGCAGTCGGGCACTGAGTTGCAGTGTCTTCACCTTTGACCGACGGCTCCATCACTTGCGGTCAGCCGTGAGTGTCATGGTGGAGCAGCACATTAGCGCGCATCTCTGGAAGTGAGTGGCCATAGCAACCAGATTCACCTTTTTTTTATTTATTAGGTGGTGCACATCTTTTAAAAGGATCTGCTGGCCTTATAAGACTGACATTGGTATCAGATATTTCCAACAGGATTTAAAAACACTCAAAATATTCATTCTTTTGCAGAGCTTGTAAGTTGCCATTGCATTTACCTCTCAATGCTTTCTGGGTAGAAGGTGACATCAAATGGTTGCTACTGATGGAGTCTATGGACAAAAACAGCTTGATTGCTGTACCTTGATTGGACCTTGATTAGATGCAACCAGGTGATGTCACTTTTTACAACTGTGGAAGCTTAAAGTTAGAGAATGTTGTAATCTTTTGAGAAAACCAAAAAACATTTAGAATGTTTCTAGATCACATTTATGTAGCTGATGCCAAGGTCAATCTTATAAGGCCAACATGTCTAACTAGCCAGGGATCCCTTTAAAGACATTTCCCACTACAGTTATTGGAAAGTTCAATGAACAACATTGATCAGACTTATTAATTTTATATCTGTACTGCCCATTTGATCGGGTATTTGCAAAGCACTAAATGAGCGGAGAGCATTTGATCATTTAGACTTCCTCAGCCTTGTAGCCCTTTTAGAGCCCTACAAAAGCTGTATATCTTGGCGTAGAAACATACATTCAGAATTGGGAGGAGATGAAACCCTAATAAGTGACAAGCCTCGCTAGTCAAAGGTTGGACCCCCTATTTTGCCTGCAGAACTGCCTTAGTTCTTCGTGGCATACTTACAACAAGGTGGTTTTCTGCATTCCTTGGCTGAAACGAGTGGTTATTTGAGTTATGTTATCTGGAACCATTCTGGAACCATTCTGCTCCTCCATTCTCATCTGACCTCTCACATTAACGAGGCATTTTCATCTGCACAACTGCCGCTCACTGCATATTGCAGTGCATATACACCGTTCTCTGTAAACCCTAGAGATGGTCGAGTGTGAAAACCCCAGTATATCAGCCGTTTCTGAAATATTCAGACCAGCCAGTCTGGCACCAACAGCTAGACTAGGTTCAAAGTCACTTAGATCACCTTTCTTCCCCATTCTGATGCTCGGTTTGAACTTGAGAAAGTTGTCTTGATCACTTCTAAATGCCTGAATGCATTGAATATCAGCCATGTGAGTGGTTGATTAGTGTTTTCTGTTAGCAAACAGTTGAACAGGTGTAGCTAATAAAGTGGCCAGTGAATGTAGATTATTTACTACTCTGGGCAGAACAAACAACATACTCTACAACTCTATAATCTTTCAGTTTGTTGGGAAGCTTTAATGATTTGCCCGTAGTATAATACCCGTCACAAGTCAAAGGTAATTAATCTTCTGCGTCTCAATGGTCTGTTTTTGTTTGGCTTTAGCTGGAGACTCAAGACTGTAGTACAGACCAATACAAGTAATGGCAGCGAGAGGCAGCATGCTGTTCTGTAAAGGAGTCCGTGTTCTGCTCTCCGTAGTCCGCTTTCACTCATCTGTCATCATCTGGTAACCCTTCTGCCCTCTCTTCCCCTCCGCAGGAAAATCCCCCAGGTGGCAGACACGCGGCCCAGCAAGACTCCAGCAGCGGTGGCATCTGTCCCCAGCTCTCAGGACCCCTCAGGCGGCGGCGCGTTGGCCCGCGCGTCTGCCTCCTCCTCCTCCTCCTCCTCCGCCTCGCCCGCTCTCTCCTCCCTCAGGACTAGCAGCTCCTCGCTCGCTGCACGCGGCGCCGGCAGGGAGAACTCCTCAGGACAATCAGAGACTAAAGGCAGCCGGGCGCCCTCGGCCTCGGGACCCGGCCGGCCCAAGAACCCCGTGGGCCGGCCCAGCAAGCAGCAGCTGCGTCAGCGCGAGCTGGAGCTGGAGCGGAGCCGACGGGCCGAAGCGGGGGCTTCGCCTGGCGCCGCGGGGGCGAGGGAGGAGCAGTCACCAACGCCGTCACCGTCACGCGCTGGCAGCAGGGGCTACGAGCGGCCGGAGGAACGCGTCTTCTCGGCTTCCCCGGACAAGTCCACCAGTCCGGCGTCGTCTCGGAGACCCGTCAACGGAGCCCTGTCGCTGCTTGGCAAATCACGGCCAGCGGCGAACGCAGCTCAGGCACGCTCACCGTCGCTTGCCAAGCGGCCCTCCGGACCTCCCTCCGGCCACACCCCCTCCACACCCCCAGAGCACTCCGGCAGAGGAGGCGGAGGCGGTGGCGCCAGCGGTGCAGGAGCAGGCAGTGGCCCGGGGCCGCACCGGAGGCCGGACGGATACGACCATAAGGGCTTGGGCAAGAAACGCAAGGCCAGTGGAGTCTCGCCTCCTGTCACCCCCTCGCAACCTCCCAAATCTCTGGGCCTGTCATCCCCCTCACATTCCAGCTTCTTCTCTTGGAAAAAGGACAGCAAAGGGGCGTCAGCCTCCCTTGGGCTGGAGAAGAAACTTGACACACAGAAGGTGAGCATACTGAGAGAGAAACTCTGTCCCTCTGTTAGGGAGAAATGTTTAAAGAAAAAAAAAGTCTTCACACACGTACAGTGTAAAAATAAAGCACAGAAACCGTTTTGTTTTTTGTTGTTGTTTTTTTAATAAAACTAACAACTCATCTTGCTTTTGCCTCCACAGCCAAAGCTTCATCACTGAGGCAGCCTGCCTTAAAACCACTAGGAGAAGAAGCCTACTGCCATCTATTGCCACAGAATTTATGCACAGGACATGATGGGCTGTACGTAAGACAGCTGGGTCGAGTGTTTTGTATGTGTGAGTGCGAGTGTGAGTGTTTGTAAATGTGAGTGTTTATGAAATGTGAATATGAATGAGAGCTGATTCCCCTGTATGAGTACAGATATACCTCAAGACCTTCCTAAGATGCTGCTAAATAGAAAATGTCAATTAATGGAAAATGAATTAAATATCCCTAACACTTGAATGCCATGGCTGCTTTGTTCTTCAACTGTATGTTTGTTTTTTTTTCAAAAGACTAGAAATGACATTCCCATCACCAGCTCAAGTATGAAACATTAACTCTTATGGCCAGTTGTTCAAAGGTAATCTTAGCAGGTTTTGGAAATCGGATCGGATCAAATCTTGAAAAAGGGTTGTTCAAAAGAGGAAGTAGGATTCTGACATCTGATCAGATCATGTAATCCAATTCTAGTTTCAATCTGTATGAAACCTTCAATTTGTGTTGTTCAAACCTTTTCAGTAGGATCTGGATAAATTTGATCCAAAATAAGATTATCCTGATCCCAACAGGGGGTAGGATTTCACTGTAGGCTAGATTTTAGGAACAAAACATGGTGAAACTTCATCAAAACTGGTCAGCTCTGCTACATTTTATTTATTGTGTGATGTATACACCCCTGGGGTGTTGATTGTTATGGTTGTAAATATTTATCTACATTTATGATGAATGATGCATTCATTTGTGCATCATATTTGGAGTCTCAGTGTTTATAAAAGTATCTGATATATATTGATATATATTTGGATTGTCTTGTCGCTCTTTTCTGCATCTTCAGATAAACATTTTTAATCATAAATTTATTGTTCATCATGTCCCGTAGGTTGCACTGTGACATGAAGTCCCATTAACAAGCATCGGAAAACCGGATTTTGTAATCCTGAAAAGTGTGGATTTGGATCAGGGTGATCCAATCCAAATCCTGAAAAATTGACATAAAAGTAAGATGGATTTCCGGATCCTGGATTGCACAGAAGGGGATTTCCAAATCCAGATCATTTTGATCCAGTTAAAGTTTTTTGAACAACTGGCCCTTAGCTATAGATTCAAACACAATGAGACAGGGCTGAAGAAGGCACTACTGATGGCTTGTTGACTACTGTCAAGACTGTGCTCATACGTCTACATAAAAAAGCAACCAAAAAACCCCTGCATGTTCATAACACTATGTGTGAGGTCATTAACAGTCTTTTTAGCTGACTGTGAGGTTTGGTGTTCTTTGGCTGGTGTTTCATCTTATTTTTGAACATGCAGGGATGAGTGGTCAGGAACCTCCTGGATTCATTCATTCTGCAAGAGACCACCATTTAGATTACATGATGCTCTTTGCATTTAGGGATACAAATTTAATCTCTCTCAGATTAGTGTACGGTTATAGTCACAATCAGTTCCTTAAACAGGATGCTGTATTTTTATATAGTATATATACACAATATTATCAAAAGTATTCGCTCGCCTGCCTTGACTCGCGTATGCCATCCCATTCCTAACCCATAGGGTTCAATATGATGTAGG
>JASCQY010000173.1:856395-873442 GCA_030264315.1 Sardinella tawilis
TGTTCAGAACCCCAATAGTGGGAGTGGGTTAGGTGTATACAATAAAGGTCAGATTTGTGTTATCGACCCATTACTCCTTTCGTGCTGTCTATAGCCTATGCGCCATTGAAGGCACAACATGTCTGCGCCTGAGGAAATCAACCAATCACGTGTCGCTTGCTCTACTCTCACCCACGTGGGGTATGTCTTCCCCTTCAGTGCGTTTTGTCCAATGATAACGCAGCGGTGTGACTGGCTCGTTCACCATTGGCCAAAACGAGCAAAGCCTGTCAGTCAGAAACCCATGTTGTCAATCAATACCACGCGGGGTCGAGCGCTGACAAATGCCTGTGCTTCTCAGCCTCCTGCCTGCGAATAGTGCTTGGAATGGCTGCTTAATTAGCTTCGAATGGCTTTTCCTTCCAGCTCAAACAATCTGTCACTACCATGTGGTAAAAAGAGCCTTGCATAAAACAAAGGAGAAAAAAGCTAGTAGAGGCTAAATATCAGTTTGATTTTTTTTTTCAATGAATACATTTGTATTACCGCAAAACAAAGCATTTATTTCGCTCAAACATGGCTCATTGGAGCCAAATGTTTCTGTCTTCATTTGTTTAGGGATTTTTTGTAAGGAAACCAAAAATTATTTTAACTAGCCTTTGCTTTAATGCACAGGCAACATGTACACATCTATATATGTATTCATTTGTGTGGTGGTTGAGTGGTTAACCTTTATGCCACATGATTTCACATGGATGCATGGCTAGAGTTAGCGCCAAGTGAGGTAGATGCAGTCATGTATACCAGTGTATCCTATTAAAATGGGAAGGGCTTAGATTTGGCTTAGGCATAATGCTAACAGTTGTGCATATGCTGAATATTTACTGAGTAGCTATCTAGTCTGCTGGAACAATCATTGGTGGTAGAGAATGACTGCTTGCTTTCATTTTGAAAAGAAAGACAACAAAGCGCTGCTTTAAAGAAATTTAAGAGTTTGTTATCAGATGTTGGCGTAGTATTATGCCGCCTCTTAGCTTGTTGTGAATTCTTCAGCCAGGTCCTCCAGTCATCACCCATGGACCAATAGCCTTCCATAACCTATGGTTTACACATGCTGTCAGAAATGTTTTCCTTTCATTTCTTCTGATCAGGAAATATTTCTGTAAAATCAAATTTGAACTATTTCTGCGAAGCACGACCAAGTAGTATGGTCACTTATTTAATATGGTATCTGCTTCATTAGACCTGCTATTAGAGGTGCACAGTGTCATATCAAAGAAATTGTCAAAAGCCAAATAATAGTTTTAGAGTTTAAAAATGATATTAAATTGATTACTATTTTGTTAAACCATCCCAGGCCTTGGGACACATGCACCTAATTGGAGGCCTTTGGGATGTTTATATTTAGGGGAGGCTCTAGGGTCATTCTCTGGAGAACATAATGAAAAGGATCACTTTCATTAGGCATCTAAAATCATGAACTTTAGACCGCTGTGGGCCCTCATAACGGCAAGAGCAACAACCCCCCCAGGTGGAACGGGTTCACTGAGCAAAGCTGTGTCGATGAAACTGGAACACATTTCAGCTGAGTTTGGAAATTAAAATTAGACTTGTACGCTTTATTTCAGCTATTTAGCAGATTTATTTCAGCTATTTAGCAGGTATGAAATGCACATTATCTTATATCTTCATTAGAAAGCTGATATTATATTCTATTGAAAACCCCACAAAATACCAGGTCTTTATTTATCTGTGATCAGCGTTTAGATGATCAGTGGCAATGTCATATGATAGCTGATATATGATGATTGTGGCTATTTTACTACAAGTGCTGCTGCACCACAGTTTAAGGGTTCACCATGACACTGGTGTGAGAAACACAAGAGCCGAGAGCAGCTAGCAGCCTAATCTTTCACAGACGACCCTTCACACTCCTCAATAGAAAGTGCTGGTAAAGGCAACAAAGGACTGGGGCTCACTGCTCACAGAGGGCCCCTCCACCCACAGAGACCTCCTCACTGTTTATTTACACTGAAACCTCAGGCTCTGTGAAACTTCCAGCCCAAGGCACTACACGCACGGCTATTTGCAGAGGTGCTTTTAATGCGTTGCAGAAAGGCAATGGTCTCTCCCTCTGCCTTCTTTCAACTTGCTTGCTAACCATGGAATCCTTATGTATACCACCTGCACCACCACCACCACCCCACCCCAAGTGCACACAAAATAAATATAACAGATGTCTATTTCTAATGTTTTAGTAGCTGCTACAGACCCAGGTTCACTTATACCTGTTTTATATGTACTAATGTACCCCACATTTCACAAACTACCGTTTCACAGCCAAGCTTCTGTGCACAATGTCGGCCTACATAAATTCTGAAGAGTTATGGTAGAAGTTTTTTTTTCCTGATTTTAAACCAGAGATCTTATTCCACAAACAAACAGGGAGGTTGAGAGCTAAGACAAACCCCCAGTTGGATATCCAACCATTAATTTGAAAGTATCCCTGGCAAATTTGCCCAGATTATGTATGCGGCCCCTCTCCAACCCCCCAACAAACATTCCCTCACTAGAGCTGCATGCTGATGAGGCTCCAAACACAGGCTTGGGTTGGGGGGGGGATTATCTCCAACTAGTCAGAAATCGTTTCATTTCACTGTATGCACACAGCCACCCCTAGCTTTCCTGTTAGTGGAGCAGAAAACGAGGGCCTTATTTCCGTGATGGGCTGGTATTGTGCAGGGCCACTCTCTCAGGATTACTGACATGCTTTCATACGTGGGTTCAGCCCTGAAAAGAGACACATTCCTGCCCACAAAGGGCCCACTGTTGTGTCGGGGGATGAATAGGGCGGAGTGTATCAGGGTGACTCGTCAGGCAGCAATCAATGCAAACAGGATGAAAGGCGTTATCAAAAGGGACAAATGCAGACATGAGCAGTGTCGCAAAACAAAAAAGATGGAGGCTTTGGCTGGAGCCCCAGTCTACGCTGAATGAGCATAGGAAGGAATCGAGCCAATTACCTCTCTGAAATTCTAATTGTCTGACATCAACAGCCACTTAGCAATATCTTGAAAACATGAGGAGTGGCATTGTCTAAGCTCACTTGTTGCCAAGAGATTTAATGTATTTGGAGAACGGAAGGTGCCGGAAGGATGAAATATGCATATCAACGGCAGTGTGCATCTGGATCGGGACCGTTGGTGGTTCACGGCAGGGGCAGTCAGGTTTAACGCGACCAGAGAAAAGCCCATCTCGGAGGGAATCCCCCTCCGAATCCTATCAGGGTGGACAGATTTGCTCTAATCCTCCAATAAAGGAGGCGAAACTCTCTCTCAGAGAACCTGTGGCCTGAAAGCCTTTTGAAAACACAGCTGCCTTTCAGAGCGATTGGTTAAGGCTCCACAGGTAAACAGAGAGGAGAGGCACTACAAGAGCTCCTCAGGGCTCCACAATGGGCTCTCACCCACATAATTAGAGAAATCAATAGCCAGACCCACTCCCAGTTTGGGCACCGCCCTGGCATGGCTAAGTCTTCCACTCCATTGGGCAATTTAATGCATTTTCAAGAGAATGGTGCTGAGAGCTTTTTCCTTCCAGCTGGGAGTCTATTCATTGTAAACGTACATTTTGAGATTTCATCAACCTGATATGTGCAGTACATGGCAACAGTCCAGCTCTCAGATGTTCTTCTTTTAATGACATTAACACACAGTGTATTTCCTCAAGACCAAATACCGCATTCCCAGGGTCCAGACATGGTATTAACTGTTCCCTAAACAGCAGCTGTGTGTTATTGAGACATTTCTAAAAGCATGCTCTCGTTTTTGGTGCTTTTTAATGCTTAATGCACATTATGCCTTTTGCGAATGCGCTCTGGCGGTACGTGACTGAAAAGACAAACGGCGGAGGCTCTTTAGAGGTGGGGTGTTATTTTTGGTGATTGCAATACAAGTGGTGCGCTTTAAAAGCAGGTCAACAAAGAGCCCCATGTCCTCCAGGCTGAGTGTGCGAGTGGTGCGATGTGATAGTGGAGCACCTCTCAGCGCTGCCAGAGACGATGCTGTAGTGCCAACCTCGCTATCGCCTGGCAATGTAGAGAGGGGATTGGGTGTGATGGAGCCGACATGCTCTCACTCGACACCCACACACACTCTTCAGAGTTTATCAGCTCCGCGCCGGGCTCTCTCACTCTTGTTCATCACCTGCGAAATGTTGTTTTAAAAAGCCTTCTAGAGCTCCCAAATGAATGCTGTTGTTGTTAATGTATTATTTTGAGGGAGGGGAGTAGCGATGGAAAAATAGGAGAACTCAATCACTTTGCAGATGAATTTCTTTCCACTCAGCCCATGTGTCGTCGTCCCCCCCCCCCCCCCATCACCACCACACACACACACAGACACACACTTGGTCTCTCCACTTTAATCTGCAGCCACTCCACACTGCCGCAGAGCACAGCAGATGGTCTTAAGCCAAGCAGAATTCTGGTCAGTGGTGAGAAAACTCATCTCCCCCTGCATGCATTCATAAGGACACCGCAGAGTCTCCCAGTCAGACTCAGTCTACCCCCGTCTCCAGCCCAGCGTTGGCTAATGACTTGGCAGGACGTCGGCTGTTACGCAAGCGCTCCGACTCTTCATTCGCTCGGATGCTCATGGGAGGGAACAGGCCATATATTATTAAGACTTAGCGTCACCCTCCGGGACTGCAAGGTGACAGCCTATCTGCATATTGTCTCTTGAGTGAAGGAAAAAAAACGAGTTGATTAACGCAGCGCGCTGTCAGCACACTCTGTGCCAGGGCATGCAGACAGATAAGCAAGTGCATTCTTTAGAATGCATGAAAGCATCATCTTCTGTTATAGTTGAATAATGCGTGGTTAGTTGGATCCTAAGTAACATGTAGTATAAAATAGCATGTGCAGCTTGACATAGAGAATCCTGACAAACACAAGGATAAATCGAGGATAAAGGAGTTTTTCTTGAATAGCAGGGGTTTGTAGAGGTCACAGACTGAGATGGGCATAAGCTACCACAAGGCTGGGCATGGGACTTATGTAATCAAACCACAGATTTTGAGAGGACATTGAATTTTTCGGAGAGTGCACCCTACACACTCATTCCACTCAGCAGGTTTCATAAAGGTTTTACAGATTTGGCACAGCGTCAGAATTCCTACCTTGGAAACAACAGCCATGAAAAATCACTGAAAAAAAAAACTCATCAAAACTCAGATTCCCTGCCATGTAAAAGAGCTATTTGAACCCTGTTTGATTATCACATAGTAGAATGATCAAATCACAGCTTGAAATATCACAAGTAGCTAATCACAGGGGCCGCAGTTAATCGTGCAATCCAATAATACTGACCCAGAGGTTAGTCTTGTCACATTTTTGACTTTCATGTTCATGTTCCTCAATCAGCTGTGCTAGGCGTATTCACCAATCAGAGTTTGCCCAATTTAAAGACACATTTGAATGGCTGAACTGAATTTTGCCATTCATAAAATTTGTCTGATCAATTGCAATTACGCATCTCCCCCAAATCATGTGCAGCCTTTTGTGGTGTAAAGCCAGAATACTGTAACTGCCCAGGGGGTTATCATTTAGTTTCAACATTTTACAATGTTCTAACAAAAGTGTAAAAGAGACTAGAATATTCTTCTCTGAAAACGGTGTAAACTGCTCCAGATACTGTGGTCTTATAAATTTCACAGATTTGTTTCTCTGTGTTAGACAAAGCCTGTGTCAATGGCGGTAATCTTCCTTTCAGTGAGGAGCCTTGCGGTAAGATTTAAGGGATTTAAAGGCATCCTCTCCAATCTGAGCCACCAATGTTAATCCCAGCTCCATTACAAAACACAGGCATGGAGAAGCCCCCCACACACACCACCTCCCACAAAAATACAACTCTCCACTTATTGCACATTCTCTTTCAAAATTCCAACAATCTTTAAATATGAATGGAGGTCAGGAAGCAGAGCGAAAGATAAGCAAAAAGGTAAAGCAACAGTTGTACTGTAAATGTAGGCTAGTGTATTTGTCTAGACAGCAAGATGGATAACCTTCACAAATGACAGTGCTAAATTACCAGCAGGGGGACACAAAGTGATTCTAACATACACGGTACTGTACATGGAGAGAAAGACTGATAATGTAGGCCTACCGATACTGAACATGTAAATGCACCCAGTGAGATGACTACTAAAAATGGCTGCAGGCATTCACTGTGGCCATAATGTAGCCTACCAATAATATACTGTAGGTCTACTGTAAATACTAGACTTATAGGCCTCATTATCAATACATTGTCTCTTTTCACATCTAAATATTAGGCTTGACTGTTTGTATGTCTTCTAACATTGCTATTTTATTTCAGGGTGAGGATTAAATTTAGCACTAAACATGAACGTCTGTCTGACAGATATGGAGCCCAGCTGGGGTTGTGGTGGTTAATATTTTGTAGACCACACGTTTGCGTTCCTTCTCAATATTTTTTCCTTCCCCTCACAATACTTTTTTGTGTTCCCTCACAATACTTTTTGCGTTCCTTCACAAAACTTTCTGTATTCCCTTGCAAAACCTTTTCCGTTCTCTTCGAACAGTAGCCAGTTGTACTTCCTTCTTCATTAAGGTCTGCCATGCAGCAGACAGTGAGCAGGTATTGGAATTCAGGACCTGCATGCTATCTTTGAAGCCTGAAATAGCCTACAGAGCTGCAGTATTGCGAGGGAACGCAAACGTTATTGTGAGGAAATGCAAACGTTTTGTGAGGGAACACAAAAAGTATTGCAAGAGAATGCAAAACTATTGTGAGGGAATGCAGTAATACAGTCTAAAAATATTAACCACCATGGCCTTGGTCTCTTGGTCAGTATTAGCATTCAGGAGATAGCTGAGTCTAGTTCTTAGGGATCCTGTAAATATTTAATACTCAGCTGATGAAGTGCATTACATGCCAGCCCCTTCCTTTCACGTTGTGAAGTGACTGGATAGTGAAAGTGACAGTGATAATATCGAGTCTACAGCTGGGAACTAAGGGATTACATTATGCCTGGTCTGAACTATAGGCATTGATTTTCACCTAGCGGCTGCTTATCCTTATAAGCCAGATATTCCCAACCCCGACAATCCAACCGATATCCCACATACCTTCTGCGTGTCTTTGTTTAATGACACAAGCAAGTCAGTGCCTATTTGGACATTATTCTCCAGCAAAAACTCTACTCTTAAATCCTCAAAAAAAACATAAGACATTAAAAGGAGTGGAGTCACTTAGATAAAGAAAAGTGTTTTTCAACAGCACTTTCTTAACAGACACACATTACTGCCTCATTATTGGCTTCGTCTTGCTCCTCTTCCAAGCATTTGAGAGGCAACATCTGGCAGTCTGCCCCCCGGTGGTGACTCTACTCATTATCACCTCCACATCTGTCCCACCCACCAGTTAACAACAGCTAAAGCACAGTGGCACATTGCCTGTTTAAAACAGACTTCTCTGAGGTACAGTCTCTCCATGGGCATGTCTGTGCTATCCTTTCATGGGCTCAGCACTTCCTCCAGTCCAGTCCAGTCCAGTCAGGCTGTGCTAGCTCGAGCTAGCGGTCCCACAGCCCTGAGGAAATGTCACCCAGTGAGCATTGAGAATAGCACATGCTGACCCTGTGACCTTTTGTTCTCCTCCCATGTCACTGTCCTCTAGACAGCAGCCACAACTCCCTCCACAGTCATTCCCCGCCTAGCGCCTTGCCTGCATCAGAAACTACCGACCCTGGATCTGCCTACCATTTCTTACACAGATATATAGTGTTGTTGTCGTTTCAAATATGTCATGTGGAATATAAAAATGTTATAAATAAAAAACAAATCTTACGGATTGGATAAATTCCTTCCATTTTTTTTTGCGGTTCTTTCTACTTGACCTTTCCTTCACTTCCTGACCTACTGCTTCCTGAACATATGTTGACATCTGGGTGAATAGGGTCAAAGTCAGAGATCAAGAGGCTTTTGTTGATGTCTGTTCTTTTACAACTCCCTAATTTTACTGTTACGTAATATTCATCACCTCCTGGATTTAATCGGATGGGGTCATGACCGGGACTAGCAGAATGCTTATTTAACCAGTAATCCTCTTTCAGTCTGGAGTTGAAGATTACTCCACCAAAAATGACTCATAGGTTATCAAACCTCTATCAGTCTCTCACATAGACATCATAAATGCAGATTACTAAAACCCGATACCTTGTGAAACATTTCCAAATGACCGTATCATGCAAACACCTTGACTATTTTGATGGATGGTTGATCGATTTGTCCCTGTTCTTAAATCCAACTACATAACCCATGTTCTAAAGCCAGTATACACAAGACAGATAAAATGTACTGCCCATTGGTTGGTTGCTCTCCTGAAATATGCTTCTGTGTTTGGACGGGGTTGCTGACGAGATGCTGAAGTAACCTCTCCCCTACCGTGATGACATTTAATAAGTTGTGTGGTGGTCCAATCAGCAGCCGTGGCCTTGAATTATTTTTTATGAGGCTCTGCTCTGTCCATTGGGAGTGAGGGTCTTCTCCTCACCCTTCGCTGATTCATTGCTTGGCATGAAGTGACTCAATACTGCAGCACCTTTCCCTGTGAATTATGTTCCCTGTCCTGACCCACGGAGGCGGCTGCTGAAGCGATTGGGTCTATTCTCATTAAGGACCCCCGCCATGTGAGTAATGCATGCAGCATTCAGCTCTGGGACACCCTTCATGAACATTACCTGCTAAGATATCACAGAATGCCATCAGTGTAATAAAGTATACTGAAATGACTCTATCCAGTACCAATGCACAGACTAAAAATTCAATTTAACCTTAACAGGGACAGTAATGATTGATGTGTGAAAACACTAATCTGCTTCAGCTTTCAGTCATTCGCAGGTTTTGTGTGCGTGTTTTTTTTTTCTTTCTTCATGGTGCACCACAGCTGTGTCTGACCACTTGGGCTGTGTGGGCTGGTGATTTATCACAAAGGCCAGTGGAGCGGAAGAACCAGGTGCCCCGCCGGCTCTCCTCTGAAGGTCGACCCACGCCGCAGTGCGATGCTAAACCCAAGGGGTGTGTGTGTGTGTTTGGGGGTGGGAGGGGGTCCTTTTTGCACATCAGTCAAGGGCATTGCACAGATAAGTGACTGTGCGCAGCCATTTTACATAGGCTGCAATGCAAACCGCTGGCTCGGCCCTTTAAAGGCTATTAACCCCTGGAGCCTTAAATATCCATCTACTCCTCTTGGACCTTGAGGTTTTTTAATGGATGTTCCCCACTGGGTGCTCATTAGAGCCCCTGAATAGCAGGGAAAAGGTCACTGGCCTTGGTGTTATCTCTCCGAGGGACAGAGATGACTGATGTCTCTACAGGATGCATGATGAAAAATGATCTGGTGCATATGTGAACTAATTAAGAACCTGTGTTGACATTCATTTCTGGCGGAAATTAAATGACCACCGCTATAAAACACTATCAATGTGCCTTAAAGTTTGGTATCATTTTTTACTAGGATACCATTAATTGAAGTTGCTTCTTAAGTATTTATTGGTCGACACATATGTCATGAGAGCCATAAAAAATACTGTCCGAAAAATTGAGGTAGAATAGCTTTTCTATTCACGCACCATTTCTCAGACACGACTGCCTCTGGTTGAACAAAATGGGTTTAATAAATAATGCAGAATGCGGCACTCTACTGTGCAGTATATGGCAGAGTGGGCCTTTCTCAGTCTTCTCAGGGAAGCATTGGACAAGGAAGGATCGATAGTTACTTTCATTTTCTCTTTTGCGTCAGGTGTTATAGGTGGGATATTACATTCCATCGAAATCCCCTGAATTATTTGGCAAAGCATGCGACCTCTGAGTATGATTATGACCTCCCACTCCTTTCCAAGTGCTTGCATTCTTATGTTTGGACACAACACCTCTGCCCTTGTGTCTGCATGGCTTGGTGAGACTCACTGCTTTCTCTCCTAATCTTAATCTAATACCATTCATTTAATACCATTTCTTATTACTTGGCCCAACCTGGGCTTTGTCAAGATTTTATTAAAATGTACAGGCCTGCTAAAAGCCCCCCCCCCCTTGATACCATTCATTCCTATATCTTTTACCATGAATATTACAAACATAAATATTAATGTAGCAGTGACACAATTGCCTCCATTATGATATTCAGTCAGAAGAAGGGTCCCACAGAGAGCTAGAAGTGTTCATAAAGTCTGTGGATTTCTGCTGTAGCACTCATCAGGCAGCTGAGCTTGAAACCAAGGCAAGTCAGGAAATTTGCACTGTGTGGATCTGCTACTAACTGTCAGTAACAGCGTTCAAATATGATCAAATCATCAAAGCCCAGAGCATTTCCTGTGCATTAGCGCACCCTAAGTGGCTGCATGCACTCTGCTTGCCCGTCTCAGCCAAACAGCCCCTCAGACTTTTTGTCTAAGTGCAATTCCTGTCCGTGGGGAATTCATTCGCCTATGTTTAGAACCTCCTGCCCTGGAGGAAGTTTGCATTCGTGCCCCCATCCCCCATGCCTTTGTTAGACAAAGTGAGACCTCTGACAAGTTGATATCCGACTGGGCGACCTTTGCCAGAGGCCTTGGCGTGTTTCGCCATGTCATTGCCTCCCCTTGTTCATCGTCGCCTCGGCTCAGTGCACTCACAGGGCGCGTCACACTGCCTCCCTCTGGCCACAGGCCCTCCTCTCTCTGACACACGGCTCCAAACGCTGGACTGGCTGGAGAGCAGTTTATTAGCTCATCATGTCTGCTTCATAGAGACGTCTCCTCCTCCAGCCAACGTATGGCTCAGAGGGCTCCGGGCTTAGCCTTGGGATAGCCTGCAGTCTGGGGGGTTGTGAATGTGAAGCTGGTGCTAAATCGAGCCCTTTTTGTCACAGATTTATCTGCCGTGTCGCAGACCACTGCTTATAGGTGCTTTGATGTTCCCAGTGCAGTCATCCTTGAAAGGCTCCCTCCTCAGCTGGATCCTCATGGCTTTCACGTCTCTAGATATACCTCTGCTACTGCATGCTCACACAGAGTAAGACGTGCTTTTCTTTTTACCACAATGGACGTTCATATTTTCTGTCATGCACTGTGGTCTAACACATCGTTGGCTGCATTGGTGTCTTAATTCACTGATTTCTTTTTCTTTTTTTTTCCGTCTCGTTGGAGTGATGCCATTCTGATTCCCTCTGGGGGATTTCTGTCTTTAAACCAAGGGACAATAAACAAATGTCTCATGCCGCTCCAAATAAAACGTACACCCACTCGCCAGCCATCCAGGCCCTGTATCTGATTATCTTGGCACTGCCTGCTCGCTCATTGATGCTTCCTGGCTGGATTGGCTCTTGATTGCTGTGAGCCTCTACTGAGGCTACAAGGAGGAGGGGGCATTAGTAATGCGTGAGAAGCTCACAACCCCCCAACCCAATAAATTGCGGTCTATTTTAAGCGTCTGCTCTTTTCCAATTCCCTGAAGCTGAGCTTTTCTGAATAATGGAAACAAAAAAAACGACGGTGGCTGATTTAAACAACAACAAAAAGATACAAACTGAGAGGGGAGCTATTCCCTGTGGCACATGGGGCGCTGTCTCACAGAGACTGCATCTGAACGCAGGCCCCTCTTTTAACCCCCAGCCCCCCCCCCCCAAGTTCAGCCTCAGACTCATGCAAATTTCACCAGCATGCACACCAGCATGAGCAATCAAACAGCCCCACGTCCATCCCCAGGGCTTTACCAGCCATGCTTCTGAGCCCAGCGGTAGTCGGGGAAAATCACATCCAGTAGGAATTTGGAGCATCGCTATTCTTTTTGATGTGTGTGCAACAGAAAATTAGTGAAACTGCATTTATGCACAAGATATCAGGATTTCTAGTCATCTGGTGTTGTTTGTGAAGGGGGAGGGGGACACAACCCTTGTAATGCAGCATTTCTGTAAGGACAAATGCCAAGATACAGAATCTGAAATGTGGAGCTTTCTGCCATGTGACTTCATCCCCTCTCTCTAGATACGGGCATGAATCATGGGGTGAGCCGAGGGAAGATGTGGTGCAGGGCGGTGTGATTAGAAAACAAGGAATTATTCACCAGGCAGCTCTGTTGTGGCCTGCGGGACTCCTGACACATTTTGGGCTTGTGTGTGTGTGTGTGTGTGTGTGTGTGTGTGTGTGTGTTCTTTCAGAGCTTGCGATGTTTTTGATAAAAATGTCCTGTGATTCAGAGTAATTTATCTATACCACACTGAAACTAGGTTGGGTTTGAGGACATCTTCTCGATGTCACCATGGAACATCATGACTGATCATAAGACCGGCCAAGATCATTTACCAGATAATTGTGCATACACAATTGAAAGAATGTCCAAAATGTATGCAAAAATGAGTTTAGATCTCATGGATTCATGCTTTAGACGGTGCTTTTTGGCCCCACTGTCTTTGGAATGTGAGTCACCCTACTGATTCAAAGCTATATTTAGACGTAGCTAAAACAATCCATGGCATACCCATCCTAAGGCATCTACACTGTACACTGTGTTTCTCCGCAGCTTAAAACTCATATAGGCTACCGTACTTTTTTTATTTTTTAACAAATATCAAATGTTCCAAAGCATATAATAAATATAGACGAGGCAGCTTTGCAATGAATCATTAAAACTATGAAAAAACATGTTTATACATGTTATTTATGGTAAGAAAATCACATCTTTCTTGTAAACTCATCCTAGTTGCTTCAGGCACATTACATGGCAATATTGTGCTTCTTTTCAATATTGTTCAATTTTGACAGAGCGGTGGTAAAGAGAAAGAGGGGTAGATCAGCTGGTTTTCTTTCTTTCTTTTTTTTTTAAGGAAACTCTAATCTAAAAATTATTGTTTTTCCAGAACAGTGATAGCTTTCAGTTTGAATTGAGAAGTGTGTAATAGCCATACATTTCTTTTGGATCATTTAGAAGATCATATCTATAAAATGCCCCCTTTAATATCTTTTCTATCCACCTCAATACCAAATTCTTCATGACAAAGCATCAGAAATGTTGAATGTGTCCAAATTTGGCATACACTCCCAGTGTTCTGGGAGCAAAAGAAAATATCTACCTCTGATCCGAAAAGTGTATAACCCTCATCTCACCCTTTCTCCCGGCTGAGCAAACATTATTAAAAGCCTTGTCATGTCAATCACTCAGTAATCACGAATGGTCATTATGTGTGCTTGCCTGATTGTTTGCTGTGATTGCTGTGCATGAGAGTTTAGACCTTTGAATGGAGGGACACCTCCAGTCAGTCATTGCCCAAATGAAAACAGAGCTGAACACCAATTAGCAGCACAACAATGACACTGTTACAACCAGGAAGCGGTCATTTTTAAGGCAAGGCTAATTGGGTGTAATGGCACTTGAGGTTATTTGCTTGTTGCTGTGAGCTGCAGAGTTCTTGAGTTAGCCGACTAAGACAGCCGTGTCATTTACTCGATGAACCACAGGCAGTTAAATGATGAAAGAGAATTATACAGAGACAGGATACATGGTCTATTAGTTGGCCTGCAACTCTGCATTTATTTCAAGAATGATGAAATTCATGTGTTTGCTTTTTGGCTCACTGCACAAACTTCCCTTAGATGATTTAGCATTCCATCCAGAGTGCAAACCAGTGGCATTATTAAAGTGAATGACTTGAAATTCTACTAGGACACAGGTGAATTACTCCAGTGACCTTTTCAGTGTATACTGAGCAGCATCATGCATGAAATGGATCCTGATAGGACTATCAGAGATCAAGGAGCTCCCCCTACTGCTTTGGTGGAGAATCACATGGCGTTCCATCCATCAGAAACAGATTTTCTTGGGGAGACAAAGAGTCAGTCATAAAATACAATATTCTAAATAAAATGTCTTATTTAAAGAAGAATTCTGTCCAAGTCAATGGAAAATTAATCATCAATCACACTTAGGGCCTACATGTCTCAGTATAAGAATATAGGCTACATAATAGGTATAACTGAAATTATGACAAATATTCACAGTGTGTCACCATTTATTTGGGGAATGTCAGTATATGACAGAGTTTACACAAATAGTCATTAAAATTCAGTGCTTTTGATGGTTTGTAGTCTAAGTGAGTAGGTATGACTGCTTAGCGTACCTACTTCGTCATGGTTTTGATAATAATCACTGGACTCCTGACACGTGTATGAATAAGGCCTCTCCATTTTAATAGTATTTTATAATCTCAGCTCAATACCCCCTCAACAACAGGCTGGTCTTGGCTTTTGGTAGTGGACATTGTTGCACTTTATTATTTCTGAGGAGAAAGCTAGAGTCTAGGTTGTTGTAAGTGCTCTGGGTAGCCATGGAAACCATTGTATTGGCCTCCTCTGTGATTGGTGCAGCTTGAGTGAGCAAGTGTCGGCTATTTTTGTCATTATTCAACACGTCCAACACACAGCTCTTTCTCTCTCTCGCACACACACACACACACACACACACACACACACACAGACACACAGACACACAGACACACACACACACACGCACACGCACACGTGCGCCATGGTTGCAGAAAGACAAAAATAATCCAAGGAATAAAAACACATACCACAATACAACCATAAAGCAAACACTGACAGGTTATGCATACCTTTGTATTATAAGATTGGAGGTACACTGCCATGTCCATTCTATTAGTTGCACCTATATGGCGCTGATGTAAACGGTATAAATCTACATCTCATTCTCTATAGACATTGTTAATTACATTATTATACTGTACGTCATTGCCCACATTAGATTCAATACATACATGCTTCACACAGACCTTATACAGTGTTCTGATTGGTGTGGTGATAAAAAGCCAAGGTCCACCACAAGTGTCATTCTGCTAATACACCCATCATCACATGGAGGACAAAATCAATGAGGAGGGATCATTGAGGCTACTGCGCTTGGCCAGGGCAACCCTGTCTCTGTGCTGCTCGTGTGGGTTAGCTGCTGCTGCTGCTGCTACTGCTTCTGCCGGACCACCACCATCACTAATGAATAAACCCCCTGAAGAACGGAGCAATGATGAGGAAGAAAAGATGGGTGATGTGAGCCAGCTGATCCCGCACACTTGTGCACATCCCTCGGCAAGGCGCCGAGGCAATGAGGCGGCGCAACCTGGGCCCATCCATCTGCACTGCACTGCACGGCCCACTCCCGGCCCACACCCGGCCGGCAGCCAAGCAACAGCTGGACACACGCCTTACTCTTTTACTGATTACTGAATGTATGTATCCCCCTACACTATATGTTTCAGAAGGCTGATTGGAATTGCTATGCGATTATTATGCTTTATCAGTGTAGCACTGGGAGCCAAGGCTGGTCTGCACACTATTTCTGGTATAGATTTTGCTTTTAAAGGGTCATTTAATTCAATTCAGAAGGTCACCGTGATGTCAATGATGTGGGCTGTGTTTTCAAAGTGTGCACATTTGATTCTGGTGCCATTGTCTGGTTGCGCCCAAAAGTCTTATCCCAATGAACCAATGATTCCTACACGGCTCACTTCAATTGTTCAATTTTTTTTCCCCGTCACACAGCATATAGAACGTTAACACCGTATACACCCTTATAGAGCGGAATATGGAGCTCCTCCTCCCACACATCCTCTGGCACAATGTGCCTCTCACACCGCCCGCCTGTTGCAACCTAAAGGTACATTAGAGTGGGAAAATGATTCTGCACTCTGATTATTCACAGCTAGGGCTCACTACCCTTTGCCATTGTTTTAAGGTTCTTCTTTGTTCTCCTTTATACCCGTGCTTTCATCGCTTGCCATGCATGCCGTACACGTAAACACTCCGAGGACAAGAAGATAATAGAACACCTCTGTACGTTTCACGCATTAGACAATACACCAGTGTCACTTTTTTTTCCGTTTTTCAATAAGAAAAGCAAATAAAAATTTAGCAAGCTAATAAATTCCCAGTCCAAAACAAAACAGAAACAAAACAAGTAAAAAAAAAAAAAAGCCCTACACATTCATTTCCCCAACAGCAGAAGAAAGATGGGGTGTTCCAGGGAAAATATTTGCCTAGGTGAATAGGGTGGTTGACCATGCAAATGTATGGCGGCGTGGCAATGGACATGTAAATGTGGATGCAAATGAGATCAGTTATGTATACATGTTATCTATATTCTGAACCGAAGGTGAAGTCGCGGTTAGGTCAGGTCATAGTCATTGTTCCTGTCCGACAGGTATGAGTGGTTTATGACCTTAAAAGTTCAGTTCTATAAATAGCCGTCTCATGGGACTCTTTGATGTCCCAACATTAACATCAATGTTGTATTTTCTTTTTTCTTCTGCCGCCTCTCTTACTACAAATAAATAATCCACCCTTGTGAGAGGGCTTTTGAATGGATCGGATCATGGGAGGTCTTTACATGCCATGCTATTAAGGAGGTAGGGACAGCTAAATGCAGCAGAGGAAAGCAGATTGGACATGCCTTTTTTTGTGTTGATCTCCACCCCCCCCCCCCCCCCACATCTCTCAGAGACCCAGCGTGACCTTGCCTAATGGCCATGCATCTGAGTGAGTGAGGGGTGAGAGTTGAAGGAGGAGCTGAGGAGGGTGGGACACTAAGACCCAGTGGAGAGCAGCAGAGCCTGCCTGCCTGCCTGCCTGTCTACTCCACTCCGCTCTGCAGTTGCCCTGTGCGTGTGTGAGCGCGAGCACACGTGCATGTGTGAATGTGTGTGTGTGTGTGTGTGTGCATGTCAGTGTGTTTGTGCGCGTCGGTTTTGTGGAAACATGTGCACTGTGTGTGTGCATGAGTGTGTGCCTTGTGTTCGGGTGAGCATCGCTTTGCATCTGAAACGGGCGGCCAAGGGGAGTGCCTCTCCCTCTCTCTGTCTCTCTCGTTGTCTCTCGCAGGCTTTCCCTCTCCGTCTCTTCCTCTCTTGCTCTTTTTTTTTTTTTTTTTTTTTTTGTTTATCTGCCTGTCATCTCGGCTCCAGCACCAGCCTGGCCACCTGGACCGGGCGGCTGCCTGGAGCGC
>JASCQY010000173.1:898276-918327 GCA_030264315.1 Sardinella tawilis
GAAGCACCTGCCCCCCTCAAATGTCTCAGTCTGCTGGTGGAGTTCCCGTGTTTGCCGGAATCCGTAACCTGTGAATACTATGCTTGGCCAGACCGTGCGAGGCCACGAGCGTGGCCGATAACGTCACGGAATGGGCAAGCCCAGGCTACTTCCCTGTAGTCCTCTATAAAAATATAAAGAAGACTAGCCTCTCCACAGGTCGTTTAAGCTAAATAGTGCTAAGCGTCCGAAGGCCTTAGATGTCCAGCCTATCGCATATTTCTGTGTCCATTCTGGCCTTTCTCTCTCTCATTCTCATTCTCATTTCCCCCATCTTGCCAGGACGACGCCAGGCAGCTGTTTGTGTTAGCTGGCTCAGCCGAGGAAGGGGTGATGACTTCAGAGCTGGCCGGCGTCATCCGCAGGCTGTGGAAGGACGGCGGCGTCCAGAACTGTTTCAGCCGCTCCAGGGAGTACCAGCTCAATGACTCCGCTTCCTAGTAAGTGCCCAGCCAGGAAGCCTCCGTATGGGTCGTCATGGCCTTGGTAGTCGAGGCAGTTGAAGAACCAGTGGAGTCAGGTCTATGTAGCTGACATGGTGACTGACAGAGATTCCAGGACTGTGGTTTATGAGTCGGGGTGGGACTTTGGGGAGAGGAGCAAGATAGATCTTGCATTCTTAGTTGCATGCTTAAGCTTGTCAAGAATTTTTCTCCCAACTTGGAGGAGTGTCACTTCTAGGGAAATCTGTTAGTGTAAATAAAGCTCTTCAGTCGAAGTAACTGTTGGATGGTGGAATTTAATGAAATACCAGTCCCACGTGCAGTGCCATCATAACCATCATGAGATTCAGAGTGGTTTTGTATCGTGGGATTTAGTCGTTAAAACTCTTGTGTTTATGCAGTGCTTAATGTGAAATTGAAGTTTATGGCCATTTCCCAGACTTTCACATGTAAGCACATGACATTTCGAGGAGGTGGAAAAAAACTCTGCTGTCGCAAATGTGTGTGAGAGGGCAGGGTAAGGCAAGCGGGAGGGCATTGGAGGGGGGGTGGCTGTTATTTAGGAAACAGAGGAGGCGTGCTGGCCGTAGAGGAGCCTGCTGGGCCACCACTCAGCTGGCCCGACGGGCCGCGGCCCGACCCCGCCGTGTTTACACACAGCCTCAGAGCACCCGGCTTTCAGCGGCTGGAAAAATATCAACCCATATTTAGCATTTCAGCCCTCTGGTTCCATCACACTCTCCGAGTCATTTCTCAGGCCTCACCATGATGGTGATTGAATGTGGCTTGCCGTTGGTTTTAGTTCGCTATATTTTACTGTGCCCTCACTCTCAAAGGAGCTTCACTGTCATGTAGCAAATTCCACTATGCAATGCTTGCAAAACCTGTTCAGTTTCATCAGGTCTGTGCCAACTGGTCCTGTCTGTGCCTGCAGATGGCATTAATGGCTACGTGTTCTCTGACACACACTCTCCGTCTCTCGCAGTTACCTGAACGACCTGGACAGGATATCTCAGCAGAATTACGTTCCCACTCAACAAGATGTGTTGAGGACTCGAGTGAAGACCACGGGCATCGTGGAGACGCACTTCACGTTCAAGGAGCTGTACTTCAAGTGAGCGCCAACCGCCCTCATGCACATCCTTGTCGAAGACCTCCCAGGGCTTGAGCTGAACTACTGCAATAGGGCCACACATCCACTTAGCGCACACATCACTCCTACAGTAGCTACACTCAAGCACCCCTCAAGCCTTCCATTCATAGACATGCACACTCTTTGCCTCTACTTTCATGGTCCAGGGTGACGCTGTCATCTCTTTGACAGTTGATTCAGGAATCTGTGCAGAGTTAGGGCTGGATCGTGACCTACAGTACACGCGCCAATGCAGATGCGCTAACACACGCAGAGTGAAAGGAAGCTTTTCATGATGATGTGTCCTGTAGGGGCACAGGGTTCATGCAACTAGCAAATGCTACAAAAGTGATTTTTTTTTTTTTTTTTTTTTTTTTTGTCCCGTCAACTTTGTCTGCCTAGCTTGTGTATGCTGTGAAAGGGCCTTTTATCCACACATCATAATCTTGTGGGGGTTTGTTGTGATTCTGATTGCAAGCCTGACTGAACTGGCTGTTGGAGTTACAGTTGTGATTTGGAGCATGGTTTTCTCCCAGTTGCCGGCAAAAATTCTAAAAATAGCTTTCCCACCAGGATCATGTAAAGCTGCCATGAGTGACTCTCTTTGCTGTGGGAATTCCTTGATGTGGCTAAATTTAGAATTATTTTGGCAATAGAGGAAATTCCTCCACATTTATCATACTGTGATAACACTAGTGTTAAGGGAAAATGCAGCCTGTAAACGTGGACAGGAGTATAATACAATAAAACTTCTTGACACCATGGAATCCTGAGCCCCCCCAACTCCGATAACAAATTCACTATTTATTTTAGAAGGTTTATGGTCTATAGTCAGATTCTTGCGGTGCGAGTAAACTCCGTGTTAGAATTTGGCCACAGTTTGCTGCTTTTTGCTTCTGCCCCCTCGCTACTCCGCTAATCAATTCAGCATTTATTTTAGCAGCAGGGGAACCACATCGAGAATCTCTAGTTTCTGGCGAGTGGCGTGCAGGGGTACTCTGAAAAGCCCTTCAGGCGGCACACACACGGGCATGTCTTAATTGCAGGGACGGCTGTATTGTGGTGGCATAAGAGCAGCCAGCTGGGCCGCTGGCCTGGGTCAGAGAGCGATGCCGCATGTCACCAGCCCAGTAACCGGTTCTGGTGCTTCTGTTTGAACACAGGATGTTTGATGTGGGCGGCCAGCGCTCGGAGCGCAAGAAGTGGATCCACTGCTTTGAGGGCGTCACCGCCATCATCTTCTGTGTTGCGCTCAGTGACTATGATCTGGTCCTGGCTGAGGATGAGGAGATGGTAAGTAGGGGTGTGTGTGTGTGTGTGTGTGTGTGTGTGTGTGTGTGTGTGTGAGAGAGATATATGTGTGTGTGTGTGTGTGTGTGTGTGTGTGTGTTTGTGTGTGTGATATGTGTACACATGAGTGTGAGAGAGGGAGAGAGATTTTACAATCTCCAACCTTGCTGACATGATTGCTTGACCCTTTTTTTGTGTGCGCATATGAAATTTCAGAGCAGTTTCATTACTATTGAAAATGTACCACTGTGAGTTTTAAGTTGTTGTAGCCCCCAGCTCTGTCTCTCTTGAACTGCTTCTGTGTATGAAATGTGCTATATAAATAAACCTGCCTTGCCTTCCCTTGCTCATCACATACACATTGTAACAGTGACCTCACCTGATGTGTGTCTACAGAATCGTATGCACGAGAGCATGAAGCTCTTTGACAGCATCTGCAATAACAAGTGGTTTACAGATACCTCCATCATCCTCTTCCTCAACAAGAAGGACCTGTTTGAGGAGAAAGTCCAGAAGAGCCCTCTAACCATCTGCTACCCTGAATACTCTGGTGAGGGGAAACTGGCACAGCCGTGCAACAGTGCCTTCAGTAGAGTCGAGTTCCTCTAACCCATGATGAGCGGAGCAATTTAGCACGGTCTCATGGTTTTGTATAACTCTATGTGATTGGCCCCGCTGATAACTACCATTGTTACACTTTCTTTCTGGGTCTTCAGAAAGAAGGGCCTCTCTGTGGTTCAGCTAGTGCTCACAGCCGATGCGCTCTCTCTCTCTCTCTCTCTCTCTCTCTCTCTCTCTCTCTCTCTGGCCCAGTTGAATTGGCCTGCTGACCATCATAAACAGTCCTACCTCCACAGATTGGATGTCTGCCACCAGCAGCCTGTTTCAGTGTAGCTGTGCACCTCTGTAAACGTTTGAAACGCATGATTTAAGGGCACCCGTCTCACTGTTTGAAGAACCGGTTTTGAGATGAACCAGAATATTAAAGAAGCACAGACCGTTACTTAGTGGTGTTAGATTTTATTCCCATAGATAGTCCCCTAGATGTCTGTTTGTTATTTATTCCCATAGATAAAATCCTCTAGACACTGTTTGTTATAATGTAACGTCCATTCCTAAATGGACTGCCCATGCAACTTTTGGTAACAGAAAAAAGTTAGACAAACTGTGCATCTCTATTAATGCAAGAAAAGAACGCCCAAAGTGTTTTGGATTTAGATTTAGATTTCATGGTTTCATGTCAGTCAAGATACGAATTGATAGATTTACCAGTGGCAACCCTGGTGCAGTCTTCCCCTATTCATTTTACAGTATTTATATTGGTGGTGCTAATTGGAGACAAACAACTGAACAACTGCTGTCCAACCAGACAAATTCATGACCTGCTACTGAGAAGCTTTCTGACATCCTGAATAGTAGAAATGCTGTTGTTATGCCGATGTACATACAACATTAATGTGTTCAGCATGAATAGTGGCCACAGAGGGCCAGTAACTAGGTCATCACGGAGACGGCATGCCGACTAACAATTGAACATTGTTTACAGTGTGAACTGTGTGAGCACGGCTCAAGTTTCCTGCTTCTGCTCTCAGGCTCCAACACGTATGAGGAGGCTGCCGCTTACATCCAGTGCCAGTTTGAGGACCTGAACCGGAGGAAAGACACTAAAGAGATTTACACACACTTCACCTGTGCCACGGACACCAAGAACGTCCAGTTTGTGTTTGATGCGGTCACAGACGTCATCATTAAAAACAACCTTAAGGAGTGCGGGCTTTACTGAACCAGTTACAACACAGGTTCGGCACAAAGTATTCTTACTGTTTTTCAGCGGTGTCTTACTGGTGACTGCATACTAATCCTAACCCCCCCCCCCCCTCCCCCCCCTTCTTTCTTGCAGTGGTTGGTGCGACCATAGCATGGAGAATGAGATGGATTTGGATTTCAGCAGGGCTCTCTCTTCAAAAGACAGCCAAGTCTTTGACAAGTGGAGCTAGGTAGAGACAGTAACAAAGCTGCACTCTGACACGGCTGTACTGAATTTTCAAGTGTGAGACTTCCTTTTATACTTTGCCTCCACCTGTAGCAATATAAGTGTTTTTTTTTTTTTTTTTTTTTTTTTTTTTTTAAGAAATACTTTGTATTTATCGTGCCACCAAGCATTGGACTTAATTTTGGTACTTTTATGTCATTATTAATCATCACATTGTGCTCTTTCAGTTCTGTACTCTTTGCAGAATCAGGCCATACTATGCACAAGACTTAAATAACAAGAGAAATGGCTTCATCTCAATTTTCACTTTTCAGGTTGTTTTGATTATGTTTTAGTCATGTTAATGAGGTTATGCATAACCTTTTTTACCTGAAAAAAAAACAAAACAATATGCCTGTTCAATGTCAGTGTAACTGTAACATTTCCCGCGATAGATAAGATACACAATGTCCCACATTTGATACATTAATCATAATTTTAGAGGTAATCTTATGAAAAATTCATCTGTCAACCTCCTGTGAGATTGTTGGCAAAATTGTACTGCCTTATGACAGGTTAATGAAATGTGATGCCTGTTTGTTATTTCACTTACAAATTAGATTCAATAGCTTTGATAACCTACAGGGATGATACAGATTCTGTTTTTTTTTTTGTTTGTTTGTTTTATTTCACTAACCAAAAATGGACCATTTTATATCAGATATTGTTTTGGATTTTAGGTAGCCACTACATTTTTATTGTGTAGTGTGGTTTATTGCCAGTCGAGAGTGTGTTTGTAATGGTTTTGCCATACATGGTTCCCTGACTTATACAACTCTGCAATCCCTTTTTTTAAATGAAAGTAACCCTGGCCTAGTCATGCACAATTAGATTTTTAAAAGAGGGCCTTTCCTATGTGCTCTTTTCTTAATCCTGTGGATTCAGTAGATGCAAACATGATATCTGACCTGACCAAACAAGATGGACGTTGCAATGAAATAGTAGTCTACTTGGGAAGAACTGTTACTTTGTTGAATGCTCTAGAGCTCTTTAGCATGCCTTGTTTCTTTGTACAGATGTTTTGGCAGATACATAATGACCGATTGTGGG
This sequence comes from Sardinella tawilis, assembly GCA_030264315.1. Lineage (NCBI taxonomy): Eukaryota > Metazoa > Chordata > Actinopteri > Clupeiformes > Clupeidae > Sardinella > Sardinella tawilis. Next base: position 904,263 of record JASCQY010000173.1, read on the forward strand.
TGTGAGACTTGTCTGCTCCTCTCAAACAGCCTGAACATTCCAGAGGAGAGGTTCTTGACATTGCTGGTATTATTTAACTTTGTCCGGATAAATTGCTTTATCTTAACATTGTTACATGATGCCACTAAGAATTCAATTTTGTTTATTTTTTTAGCTTAAAAATATTAGATTGAAGTGCTTTTATTCTTTTTGAGAATTGACCACTAATATCTATTAAAGCACTGCATCACAGTTTTGACTCTGTGCCTGTTTGTACTCATTTGATTTTCTCTCTTCTTGTTATCAAAATGTGGTATGTGCTCTCCATCTGGAACAGCAAACCTGTTGTGTTGTTTGTTATGCCATAGATGTTCTCTTCAGAGTTCAGAGTATCCGAGTGTATGGTTGATTTCATTTCAAATGTTCTTAGACTTCAAGTCTTCACTTAATGATATTTAATGCATCTGTGATGATGCAGCTTCTCAAACTTGGTAAGTAAAAGTGGTCATGTCTGTAATTTCTCTGTAATATCTCTGAATTATAGGCCATGCTCAACTGGAGGGAGGAACAGGAGATCCAGACAACAAACAGCATTGCTAGAACCAGCAACAATCTAAGAATATAGTACATATACTGTAGAACATTAGTCCATTCAGCAAAATATACTGTAGTGTAGCTTACATCATTGGATTTTTAATGTGCGTCTCAAAACGGAGACTGAGAATTGCCAGAACTGTAAACATTCCCTACTGCCATTAGACACTTTCAAACAGAATCAGGAAAAGAGAACACATTGGAGCTTATTCAAATCTTTATTTTTTTTGTGTCTACATTTACAAGCCAGAACATTAAATCTCAGATTCAAAATAAAACAGCACTCTAGCATTTTCATTGTTTAAAGAATTTTTGTATGTATATATAGATACATATATATATCCTTTGTGACATAAATATTTTACCTACTCTTATTTACAAAATACATCCTCTACTTGGTTCTGAGAAAAGATCTTGTCACATTGAATTACATAACATACTGATTACATCAAAAACAAGTATGTTTTGGTCTGTAATCTGCGTTATGATACTGGTAAATTTCTGACTTTTAACATGAAAATTTTACAAGAAATTGCGAACTAGACATCAGGTGGTGCTGTACATAAAACAAAGTGGAAGAGTTGCTATAAAAATTGATTTATTTTTTCAGGCTTGATGAAAACCACTCCATCATAAAGCCACCAAAAGTATACTATTACTTAAAGATGAGGGGAGCAACTATACAGTACCTGAGTCTACAAGCAGCCGTACTTTAAGGTACCCAATTTTTTATAAAATGTTTCTTTCAAGGTGACATGCATCACCCCACTGTAATGCTGTGTGTTATTTCCGGGACAGTTGGGTCTCATGTGATTGGGGTCAAGTCTGTTTTGCACTATCCAGCATGAATGCAGACTGGTGTGGGCGGAGGGACGACAGAGACCTGGGGCTTCTTGGTGAGTGTCAGCCACAGCCAGTAGTGCAACCTGTGGGTCTTCTCAGAGCTGTGCTCGAGGCAGAGTACCAGAAACATAGTCCTAAATTTAAAAAGAATGTATAATTATTGCCACATACATAGAAATCATGTCATTCAGGTGATATCAGATGAGCATTTAGTATTACACAACACCAGGAAATAGTATGTACCAAATATTCTTGCTCATGTTTGCCTGATATTCTTTTCCCAAAAGGATGGTCATGGTGGCATGACGTGTTGGGTGCATTTGAAATGTGATTAATCTAAAAGTCTTCCCCAGCTTCCTCTTGAATAATGTGGTGTGTTACGTAATGTTACTTGGGTCATTTTAGCTATAGAACACTGTCGTACAATATGATGCAACTGGTGGTGGTGTACCGTATCAAATGTGGACCTAAATTAATTTGATTTCCAGTGGTCTATTACCCTCTATCTGGCTAAAGCTGGGCTTCATTACTGTTGGTCAGGAGGGAATTGAGGCATAACTACAGTTACCATGGAGTCAGTCCCTGTTATAGAATGCATTTCAACTCACCCTTTTTTTTGCGACAACAGCCTAGAACAGACCACAGTCCTTAAGGTTTTCTTTGATGATAATGTCTGTCACGGCATTGAACACAATTTCCACGTTCTTTGTGTCTGTGGCACAGGTCAAGTGGGCATAGATTTCTTTCACTCCTTTCTTCATGTTCAGATCCTGGAACTGCTGCTTGATGTAATTGCTGGCATCGTCGAATGTGTTGGGGCCTGAAGAACATAAGAGGAACGCTTTTTTGACATCATTTCCTCACCAGAAGCAGTGAGTCAAGACAATCACGTCATTAATAGGACATTTGAGAAATGTTAAGATATACGTTAGTCATTCTGATTGCTGGAAATGGTAACACGTGCAACGTACCATCATAATCAGGGAAGCAGATACTGAGGTGGACTTTCTTGATCTTCTCCTCAAAGAGATCTTTCTTGTTGAGGAAAAGCACAATGGATGTGGTGGCGAAGAACCTGTGGTTGCAGATACTGTTGAATAGATGGAGGGACTCGTGCATGCGGTTCTGAGAGAAGGAGAAGGAGACCGAGAGAGACATGGCCATGAGAATGCATCAGTGATGAAAGTCCCATTGAAACATTAGTGATGGCTGTGGGGAATTCTGCAGGCCTAATAGGCTCGAGTCAGGGGACTGACTATTTTCAGGGAGTCTCTTTAGTCACCTATTTTCCATGTTGATCATCACATGTTTTTTGTTACTGTTTTTTTTTTTTTTTTTTTAACCCTCCGAGGGCAAATTGTGGCACTGTGTCTTCTGTTATTTTGGGAAGTGTTAGCGTCAGCCCAGGCAGCTCACTCACCACTTCATCGTCCTCCACAAGCACCATGTCGTAGGCGCTGAGGGCACCACAAAAGATGATGCAGGTCACACCCTCGAAACAATGAATCCACTTCTTTCTCTCCGATCTCTGGCCACCCACATCGAACATCCTAGTCAGGAAGAAGGAGTGTATTATTTACTCAGTATTTACTCAGTGTCAGTGAAAGTGAAATGCCTACATGTAGACAAAAACGGTCCCTTGGACTTAACGCTGTTTGGCCATTTAACAATAACACAAGGGGTGGAGGCCAATAAGATGGATGCAGCTGGATGGTGACCATTAGTAGAATGTTTCTGAATGGTGTTGTAGAACATGAGGATGGAGTTTCTACAGATAATGCCATTTCATGTCTCAGTGTAGAACATGTGGAACACATAGAACATGATGTTCTTGATGTGGGATCCATTCCTAAATGTACAATTGGTGGGCCTGATTGATTGTTTTTGTTTGTTGCTGTTGTGTGTTGCGTCTAGTAGACTCACCTGAAGTGCAGCTCCTTGCAAGAGAAGTTTTCCTCAATGATACCAGTGGTCTTGACTCGAGATCGCAGCACATCCTGCTCAGTTGGCAAGTAGTCAGCGGCAGCAATTCTGTCCAGGTCTGCGAGGTAGCTGTGAATATCAGACCAAACTAATGAGCTTGAACTGTGTGGTACTCTCCACTTGATCCAGCATTTTCACTTAACGTTACACTGGACAGCCTATCTGTGTTAAGTAAGTCCTAATTTTGTTCAACTTTCATTTTGGATTGAATGAATAATTATCCTGTCATCATGGTTGTTTGTGTGATTTTGAGAAAATGCACTCACTATCCAGCAGAGTCGTTGAGCTGGTACTCAGCAGCTCTCTCAAAAGCAGACTGCACACCCGAGTCTTTCCACAGCCTCTTGATTACATCTGCCAGCTCAGGAGGCATGGTGCCTTCCTCAGTGGAGTCTGACAAGTTCTGCAGCTTCTGGGAATCCTCCTGTATACAGGTATGCAATGGCGGCCGTTAGTTAGTGGTCAACATTGGGGTGAATGGCATGGAACAGCAAAATAAAACAAATGTCTTTGTGTTGAAGATTAATGAGACTCTGGGGGAGGCTCTTTGCTAACCTGGCCGGATGATGAGCCAAAGTTGATATCAAGCATCTCCATTCCTCTGATGATGGCCAGGGCAGACTGCAGGATGTTGCCATAGATGACGGCCCTGAACTCCAATTGTTCCTCTTTTGTGTAACCACCTTGATGAAGAATTCTGAGAGAGAGAGAGAGGGGAAGAAATCATTGTGTCAGCACATTGTGTTCATGATGGTAAGAAGACAGAGCAGACACTAATGCTCATGAACCTGCCTGCACTGTAAAGGCTTCCCTAGATTGTAGGTTGGGCAAACAGCTGATAAGGAAAACAAATGCTAGTCTGCTGTAGTCTCACTAGCAACTGTGTTGGCCTACGTTAGTGTGCACCACAAATGAGTCCTCTGGTGGTCAAATCTTGCTACTGCGGGCCGAAGTAATATGCATTTTAGAAATACATTTTAGCCCTTGCCTTGATGGTTAAATGAATCAGCTACAAAATGTTCATCCATAAAGCATTAACATTGGGAAAGTTCACGCTTATCTGTCACTATCTTTTCCTGAGTGTTTGAGAAATGTTCCCTTGTTCTGATGTTCTAGAGTTCTATGTTCTAGAGCAGGGTTGTGCTTTAGGTGTGCTGTGCATCTACTCACTTCATCTGCTTTACAATAGTGCTCTTCCCAGACTCACCAGCACCTGTTGTGGAGGGACAAGAAAGGAACTAAATCAGTAAGTCATTTATACATCAATTTATTTTCCATCAGACTGATTTTTATCAAGATCTTTGTTTATGGCTCATAAATTCAGCATTCTAAACCAGGACCTGACTTAAAAAAAATGCAAACGTTAAAAATATGTTATGTTCTCATAATAGCATTTGCTGCAGGTGGGGGAGGGGGCTAAACCACATTAATTCAATGATATGCACAACAGCTCTCAAAGATGGGCGTATTCAGCATCTACTAAACGATTAGTTGCACACAACACTTTATTCTCCTTTATACTAAAGGAGCCTTGCTGGTATTTGTGGACCTTTGTGGACAGTCTTTCAATTGGCTCTGTTGTGTGATAGTGACCATTGCCTGCTTAGGCCAGAAGAGGGCCTTGCCCAGCCTGTCTCCACGGTGACTTCACCCTCCCTCCGTCCCTGAGGTTGACTTGCCCCCTGCCTATGAGCAAATTAGCCAAGACCTGCGTCATCACTGTTACCTCGGTGACTAATCATCAGCTTAACTCCCCATCCTGATTAGGGCGATGATAGGTCTAATGTAAACTTCTCCTATAGACCAATTACTGATTCTAATGGCCTTACTGGTACCATAGCCGATCAAAAGTGCCTCAGAAGACCTTAACAGAGTTCAAACAAGACACATTGTACATTCCAGAGAGTATTGCACAAACTTTCTGGATGACTGTGACAAAATGTTTATTGGAACAACTGCTTATTTAGTCATTCTACAATATATCTTATTTGTTGTGCAGTCATTCTACATTCTTTTTATTATGTAACACATACGCAATAGTGAGAGTGAAAGCTTTCACCGTTATTGTTCCTGGTCCCAAATGATGGCCACATCCAAAAAAAAGTTTCAAACCTTAAAACCACATTTTTGAACAATTTGAATTTGTAATATTGTAACACTGCTAGATCAATTGTAGTTGTAGACAGCATTAGAAGTTTTCTTGCTGTTGCCATAGGTGCAGTAGCATATATATATACAGTATATGTGTATAGTTTCAGTATACTGCATAACCAAAAACAATCCCATGGCTACCTACTTCTATACTCTTGTATTTAAACCATGGCAGTGCTTTAAAAGTCAAAGGGGAGATGATTATAAAATGTCAAACGGACATGAAATGACAGATAATAGGGTTAGCAAGAGCCTACAGGAAAGCCGTCTAAATCCTGCTCGGACGCTTCCTCCTTTACAAAACAGTCTGCCATACTGGCCTCTGAACCCTGACTTTCAACTCCATTGTAATTTTTGGAAGCATCTTCCCTGTCTAATGGATTATGTTTATGACATCAGTTCCAGGCATGGATCTGGAGTCAGGTTTCAGATTTTGTTCCACCTCCTTACAGAAGCTTGTTTGAAGCCATGTGCATCAATTCTAAGTCAAAATTAACTTTTGGGCCCATCAGCAGAAGCCAGTGAAAGTGAATTTAGTGTGTGTTTGTGTTGATGTAAATAATATTCTATTCTGTTGCACCACACTATGAGAAACTAAACAAGGGCTATGAGAAACTAAACAAGGAGAGAGGATCTGGACGTAAGCCACCTGAGTAATCGGATTTCCCCTTCACTGTCAGTGCACCCTAATTCACTTGAACCTTGAGGTTATGATCTCTTAAGCAGATACTGTACAGCAAGTGAACAGAAAAGCGAAGGCTATTTTTTTAACTTTCTTAAACCAGTCGATCAATCAATGGTAAATTAAGTCATTATTTTCCCCAATCAAGTAGGCTTATAGGAGAAATGTATTATTATTCTGTAATCAGATAACTGAATACCTGAACTATCATGTCAGGTCTTGCACCTAATGTTCCGGTAGTTGATATTGGTAGTTCTACTAAAAATAATTGTTGATCATGAATTATAAAATGTTTTGGTTGGTATGGCTGTCAACCACAGGTGTGTAAAAGTTTTGTTCAGAGACAACTAAAATCTGAAGATAACAGACCTACAGTAGCTCCCCTGTAGTGTAAATGTTTCTTATTATTCTTTTTTCTTCAGCAATCTAAATCCAATTCCAGTTGTAAGTGATGCTATCCACCTCCCGAGAATCAGGACATTCTATTTAAGTTCGCAAAGATGAAATAGCTTTAAAAGTGGACAGCCATTTCCTTTTCATCTTTTTCATGAAGCTTCAAATGAAACATTCATATCCTATTGCATAAGGTAATACATTGTCATTGTCTCACATTGGGAGAAGTTGTTCCTTCTCCAAATTGATTGACACCTCTGTTTGTAGACATAAGCAGATCTATATCCTCTGCCAGAGAGAACATACTGTACGTGTAAGCATCAGCTAAGTGACAGTTGTCTTAATCTTTAGCTCTAAAGAAGGCTTGACTCTGCAGTGAGGTCGGTGACAATTTAAAGCCGTACTGTAGCTTTTAACCTTTATCCAAGTTATAGAACTCTTGATTCATATGTTTTCCTGCCTTCACTAATATATTGCAATGTTCCCAAACCCAAGGCATGTGACACATTGAATTCTCACAGAGATTTGGTAGCATCCAAGTATGGCTGAGCCCAGCTCCCAGGCAGGCCAAAAGCAGAATGTGCCAGAAGGTGAGACAGCTCTCTTACCCAGCAAAAGCAGCTTCACTGTCTTGGACTCCTTGTCGGCCTCCTCCTGGAGCTGTTTCTCCAGCTCTTTAGACCGCTTGTCTTCTGCACTTGCTCCAGCTCCCATGTCTGCACCTTCCCCGTTAAAATCCTACAGGTCCCGAGGTTAGAAATTTTGCCGGCTTTTGTCTCTGCGTGGAGCACAGAGAAATGGACGCACGCACCTGGGTGCTGCAGGAGTGATATGTGGCGGGCCGATGACCTGAGAGTGGCGAGATCAGTAGCTTCCCAGCACTCCTTTGGCAGATGACTGGATAGGGACTGTCCAAGGACCCGGGCAAACGGGCGTGTCTTTCAGGTCTGCGGCTCAAACCACTCTAATTCCTCTCTGTCAAAGCCTAATGCTTTAGGTTGGGATTGGGGAGGGGTTTGTAGATCTTCCCCTGTGAACCAGCCAATCCAATTAGCTCAGCTAACAAGGACAAGAAGTGAAGGTTGAGAAAAAGTTAGACTTGCACACCCAGTCTGAGTAATTTCATTTGGGCTGCTGGACAGGTGGGAACTGTTTAAAAAGAAGTTCTGCAGCTGAGCACAAAATTCTTTTTCTTATTTGGTTCAAAAAGGCACCTTTACAACAGGGCTTTTTGCCCTGGTCATGAGATATTCATGTCCTGATATTGCCTGTATATCTGAATGTGACTAGCTCACGTGAACTAAAGATTATAGTTTACATTACTTTTCTACTACTACAAACTACATCAGGTCACATATAAGGGCCTGATGCATTTCAAGGCACATTTGATCTGCTTTTGATGCTTGCCTTGACTGTGGTTGTCACTTCATGTCTTAGGCCATATTTGACAAGGAGTCCATAGAAGCCAGATGCCAGAGGCATTCAGACCCCTTTTTTTAGTAATTTTAACAAATTCCCTGAAATTATCTCCATACAGTACCTTAATAAAAGTCAATCAAATGCTCTGACATCAAAAAAAAAAAAGTCAAAGACAGGGTTGTAAAATCCCCATTTGATCATTTAAAAAACATCCACATTTATTGGACAGCAATGGGTCTATGAAAATTAAGTTGTTTGGTTCCATTACTTCATATGATTTCATATCTCTCCTTTAATGGTCTAACTGATAACATGTTAATATGCATTGCAAGGTGGGAAGCATATATGTTAAACTAGTATAATCACAATAAAATGCAGAGGTCAAACTGTAGACAAGGCAAAACAGTTCACAAATGTTTTACTTTTTTGTATTTGCACACCTCTGAAGGCTGGAAGCTAATGTAGCATGTGGCTGAGAACTGAGAACTTATTTGATATCATTTTCTATATTGTTATTGCCAAAATACTGTGAAACATCAGAATATGATGTACTGTTTTCTTGAGATCTTACTTCTCCCTTTTCCACTACACCAGTGTAATTACATCAGCGCATTATTCTGATATCTTGACAAATGTGATGGCAAGGAACCTGTGTGAATGGGTTTGAGAACAACTTGCCAACGAGCTTGATGATGTGCTGGAATACAAAGCTCATCAGCTTGCCAAAAGGAAGCCTAGAATGTGCCCTGCAGCTGAGATCAAACAAATCCTGCTGAAACTGCAATGGAAGCACACATGTACTAAGTGGTTGGTGTTTGACTGGGTCCATGTGAGACCTGGCAAACAGGCTGCGACATCTATCCCCCCAAAATCTCCATATGTCTGAGTTCTAATATAAACTCATGACACCTTAGGCCTTTACAGGAGCCCATTCAATCATCATCTGGATTTATAGAGTGGTTCTATAGCTAAACAAGTGGGAGAAAGCTGAAGAATAGATCCCTGTACAGATTACAGTTCACACCTACAGTGGGGGAGCGGGAGCAACACAAGAGAGAGCATGGATGGGAAGAAGGGCGGTGCCATGTTGGAGCTTAGGCTGTCACCAGAGTTTCTGTGCTTGCCATTGGCAATTAGATCACCCCACAATGCCGTACCATTCATTATTATCATTCATATATACCGTATGCCTATTACAAGACTTTTATACAGTTGTCAAATGTTATAGCTTTGACAGTGTGCACCATGGTTGCAAGACTGAATATTTTGCATGTTGTCCTTCTTTCTAGAAACCAGCAAGATTATAATATGCTGTATTACAGAAATACTCAAATGTACTTTAAATTTAGATTCCCTGTAAGTAGGAGCTTTAAACACTGCAAAAAAGTCAGTACACTTTATCATCTTAATAGGGGGCCTTTTCATTACCTCATCTTAATGGGGGACCTTCACTTGAGATACTATATGAGGTTGTTAAGGAGTTCATTGATAGGCTTAATAAATGGTATTGGCAAAAGATGTTTATAGGGATTTATACATAATGCTTTGGGGAAGTCAGAGAAAGCAATTACAAAACCCAGTTCTAAAAGTGTGTCATTTCCTCTGACCTAAATTACTCCTGTAATGAAGATACTCTGGAGCCAATTTCAGTTCAGGACCAAGATTATTCCTTTGTAGTGCACCTAACCTTGTGCAGGATTCATAGCTTACATAACAAGAGAAGTGTTGCAGGACACCCACTGGCCTACTGTCCTCTGGTTTCTGCAATTCTGCAGCAGCAGCAGCAGCAGCAGCACTCCTCCTGCCACCAACATGCTGTCAACTACAGATTTTGTGTGCACGTGCATATCGTAATATAGTTTTGTTATGTATGAATACAAGGCGTTGGTAAGAAACAACCACCATAAGTGATCGGCTCCATTGCCAAGTATCAAGTAAGCCAATATTGGCACCTAGCATTGTACGTGTGCTTGTAGGCTACTTGTGCTTAACATAACATCCCCTAGCTAGACAGGAACCTAATGGCAGGCACCCCTTCAGTGTGGACCCTGATGAGATTTTCAATGAGAACTTTCAAGGCAATGGTCTGACAATGACTTTCCTCTTCACTCTCAAATTACCTGTCCTCCACCTCCTAATTTGCTAGAACCAACCCCATCCTGTGCAGGTTGCTGGGGTCTCAAATCCCTAAATGCTTTCAGGAGGAATATAGCAAGCTAATCATGGCATCCTACTTTTCGTCCGTTCCAATCTTATTACGGCCTGTTGCCTTCTCCCGCCTCCCGTCCAGCATCAGGCCTGTTGATCTGTTGACAAGATTACACACCACATAAGTCCTGCATAAACCTTGGGAGGGGACGGCTTAGAGTGGCAGATGGCTGCTTCCTGCCTCGGGTGGCTGCTGCAAGCAGGTGGGGTGAGTCCTGAGAACAGGTGTAAAATAGGTGAGCAAGCAGCAATAACCAAGTGTTCATGGCAGCACAGAGCCAGAGCCAGCATGACATGATGGGTGGGACGTCACTTCAGAAATAGATGTTGGCATAACATAACCAGCTCCTCAGACAATGCCATGAATGACTTTATGTCTAACCTCACACCTTGTAATTCATTATGTTGAATTACTAGTACTACATCGGCTATGTGCATGTATGTATGTTATTTATTTATTTTCATATTTAGGCCTACTACGTGGCAGTGCGTTGATGGTAAACAGCATGTGTAAGGTGTGCCACGAAAATGATTGCCAGCCAGCTTACAATTCACCTCAGGTGCAAGGTTAAGTCTGCCTGTTACCAAAAAAAGGCAAAGGTGTGTGCCATCAAGGTCTGGCATGTGTTTTGATGTCCGTGGAAATGGTAGGCCCAGTCTATGGTGCACGTTCCCTCACCTTTCCCTCACAAACAGGGTGGCTCAAACTCTTCATATTCTGTTCATTTGCAATGAAAAAATATAATTTCCCATATACTCCTTAACCATGCATTTATTTACATTTAATTATACATAATTTAGCCACTTAGCATGAGAAATGGACGAAAAATAAACACCTCATAAAGATGCACAGTACCGATTTTGGGGGAAAGGAGTTTTGAAACTATGCCCTCTGCACAACTAAAAAAACTAGATATTAAAATTCCATATTGCCCTAATTGCACAGTTAATCCTTCTCTTTGGATAGCCTATCAGGGAATTCCTAGCCTATAGATAGCCTATAAAAAGGGTTTATGTGAACAGATCTCTGATGATATAATAAAAGCCAAAAATAAACATTAACACCATTTTCATATATGCTATACACTATATCGTATTTTGCATCATGCATCTCAGAAATGCTGAATCTCAGAGATTCTGCAGCTCGTTTACGTAATGTGCAGTGAGATAAGGTCAGAGTCTATATATATCCCAGGTTCCTACCTCACTGAGCAGGTGCTGGGCTTACTTACATACTTGTAGGACTCCTCCCTGGGGATCCTGCTTGCCTGGCCTGTCACTGAAACTCAGCCTTACAAAATGTATTCTCACATAATTCTTAATCAACAATTCACTGTTATGTTATTTGATGAATAGCAAGTTTTTACATTTATCTTGATATTGTTTGTTTTGTTTTGTTTTTTGACACAAGTAATCCTAATGGCAACTGCAGTGAAAAGAATGTGAACTATGGGGTTTCACTCTTGTCCACAAGAGGGAGCTAAATACTCCATGTTTTTGTGCTAGAGGATCAATTGCATTACAATTTTTCGATCATTTTGGTATGTTCACTTTGGCATTTCACAAATAGCTGCAGACTGACTTTCTCAATACAATTTACTCAAGCAGTGCTTTACAATGAGGATTACAATGCAGTCAATGCATGTGCTAGTTTATTGTCCTTTTAACATTGTGGTAACACTTTTTATGTAATTATTAGTAAGTATTATAAACACATTCACAGGGTTATAATGCATTTATAAAGTCATATTACTAATGTCATTAGTGCCCATGACTGTTTATACATTCTAATTACTGTATTCATAAGCACTGCAATGTTGTCTTATAAGTCTTTTCAACTTAAAGCGTTGAAAAAAACAACAAAAAAAGTGTATGTGGAATATTATCAACTGGACAGTATTCATATGTACTGCAGTGTGTTGACAGACTGTGTCAGTGCCATACAAAAGGGTGAGACTAGACTCTTTGACAGATATACATAGCACAAAGAAAGGTAAACATAGGAAAAATCCCCAAGGCAGAACTCTGTATAGGCTATAGTACATCCAGCGCTTTATGCTTGCCAACTGAAAATGATGGCATACACGTCTGACCCTGGTTCACAAGTACCTCTGCTTCGCATGTTTATGATACGTAAATATTCACATCAGAAAAAAATGGCTTAATTTGAATTAATGATTTAATTGATAAAACCCATAATGATTTGAGCTGTTTTGCGGTTTTCTCCAATTGAGGCAATGGCTTATTGGGTTGGTTGTGGAGGTTGAACACATAGTTTTGGGACTTCTGATTCTAATCTTAAATTTTTACCAAAGTGACAGGAAAACTGTTATTCATTTCAGCACAGTACTGTCAGTCGAACACACAAACAAGAAATCTCAGAGGGGGAGGTTTGATAGATGCACTGTAAGTATTCTATAAATGTTCTCTAGAACTGGGCTGTGAAGGAGCGTGAAAACGCCTCCATTTCATTGAATTTGTCGTTACTCAAAATCTGCTCTCGTTTTTACAATAAGCCACACATCACTGATCTTCTAGAGATCATAATAATTTGCTCTGTAATGTAATGCTATCAGCAGAAAAAGAATACAAGTATTTGCAATAATATACTAGACCTAGTTGTATGGGACATCATTCTCTGAGTCCTGCGAGCTGCAGCAGCATCAGCCCACAAGTTTTTTTTTAGATGGGCAGCTTCTGTCCCTAACCATCCAGTCCGGGCTGCTGGGTGCTGGAGCCTTTGTTATGTAAAAGGCCCTCACAGCACATAGCTGGTGGGATTCCATATGTGCTGTCATCTGCATTTCATGGGGTAGTCTGCACTGGACACACTGCTCCCTCTCTCCCTCTCTCTCTCTTTCTCTCTCTCTCTCTCTCTCTCTCTTTGTGTCTCTCTCTTTCTATCTCTCTCTCGCTCGCAGAATGTATTATCACACAAAAGTGTAATCAGTTGTTTCGCCCACGCGATTTTTCTTTGGCCCAATTTGTTGTTCGCACCAAGCACACTGTGCCACCTGTCGTGTCTCATGCAGAAACCGTTACAACACCACACAATGTGCCGTATACGACCCACATTATATTCCCTTAATTCGCCACTCTGATCCCAGCCTCTGTCTGATGTCAGTATAAGTAGGCTACAGTATGTGTCATACCCACAGCCATGTGAAACACTGATGAGTCAGATGTCCAACTTTTCATGTGTTTTTTTTCTGTCTCAGGCAATCATGCTTCTGTGTGGACTGGATGGGCTGCTGACACCTAATTTCACAGTTGCCATGGCAACAGAGCGGGAGGGCACTGGCTGTGTGGAGAAGAAGGGTAGTAGATGCAGCACTATCAGAGCCTCATGATGAGAGAGTGAGCGAGAGAGAGAGAGAGAGAGAGAGAGAAAGGGATGGAGGGATGGAGGGAGGGAGGGAGGAGGAGCCAGTGCCTCTGCAGCGTGGAAGAGTGGGGGACTCAGGGCAGCCCATGCTGGAACATCCCCTACCGCAATAAAACCCCCTGAGGACACGCAGTCTGCTTGCTGCCATCCTTCCTCTCCTCCACTCCTCCACTCTACTCCTCCACTCCTCCTTGCCATCTCCTCTGCCGACGCTCGTCTAGGTCTGTCTGACTCCCGTCTTCACCTCGCTCGCCACGGAGCAACAGAAGACGAAAATGTCATCCAAGCTGCCTCCAGGCAAACCTAAACCCACGTCCCCGTTCAGGAAAAGGGGCAGCCTGCAGTACGCCGCCGGTTCTGGTAAGGGCATCCCCTTCCTAGATTGGGGGTAGAGGGTTGTTTTTATTTATGGGGGGTGGGGGTAGGGG
>JASCQY010000173.1:935781-953077 GCA_030264315.1 Sardinella tawilis
TGATCACTGGCTCGCGCGCGCCCTCTGGGTGCAGTACCACTTTAAGTGCTCGTTCTCCCCTTATTGAAAATTCTCTGTCCCTATGCAAACCTACGCCCTTGGTGTGCTGATTATGGGTAAACCATGCTTGGATGTAGCCACTGCCTGTTTGATATCTGATTTTAAATCTGTCAGCTATGATGTACACTATTGTGTCCAGAAACGCCAGCTTCTTCCTTTCATGGGCTAAAATGTGGATATGTTTTAACAGTTTGCTCAGCCCATCCGTCTGCTGTTGGAGTACACAGGGACAAAATATGAGGAGAAATTCTATTCCTGTGGCGAAGGTAGGAACCAGCTGACTTATAGGCTGATGCACAATTTGCATTCAGTTCAGTTGAAATTGAAACACCTAAATATTTCCAGATTTTTTTTAGCTATAGCCTAGGCCTATATTATTCTTTAATTTTTACCAGTGTTCAAATTCAAATTGTAGCCTACATTCAGCACTTTGTAACTGTGTTTTTGAAAAGTGCTATATAAATAAAGATTATTATTATTATTATTACATGTAGTGTTCAAATTCTGTTATTAGCATGTCGACATTCACAACGTTGGGGGGGTGGGGGGGGGGGGTCTTTTAATTTTAAGAAGAAGTGAAGATGACTGACAGTGCAAGAGACTCATAGGCTTATATGTATCCTAGTGTTTTTCTTCTTGCTCAGCTCCCGATTATGACAAAAGCTGTTGGTTTAATGAGAAGTTCAACCTTGGGATGGATTTCCCAAATGTAAGTATGTTCTTTGGCAGTTTCATGTTCTGTAAACATGCTTTGAGGAGTATAACCTGCCAAGATAATTCACTGACATCTTCTATAACAGTTGCCATATCTTTTTGATGGACAAAGGAAAATAGTCCAAAGTTTTGCCATCATGCAATACATTGCTCGAAAGCATAACCTTTGTAAGTAACCCTCTCTAGTAACCCTATTGAATACTGTAGTTGTTTTTTTGTGGCATAAAATATGCAACAACATGAATTCTTTTGCCAATTTGCATTCTTCATAGGTGGGGAGACAGAGGATGAGAAGGTTCGGGTGGACATCCTTTTATTTGAGGCTCTTGACTTCCGAACAACCTTTGTGAATATCTGCTATTCAGAAATTGTGAGTTGACTTAGAGATGTGTGGAAAACAGGTTACATGTTTGATGCTATTATTTAATCTGAGGTTTTTTATGTGTGTGTGTGTGTTCACAATCTGATTTTTCTGAACTTATTTTTTATGTATAATGTAGGCGAAAAAGCCTGAGTATTTGCAACAACTCCCTGGACCCCTGAAGCAATTCTCTGATTTCTTGGGAGACCGGGAATGGTTTGCCGGAGATAAGGTAAACTACCTAATAGATTAGTAAAATAGGTTCATCATTATATTAATGTCAATATTCCTCTAATCTCCCAACAAAAATAGGAGTCTACAAGAAGCCATTTTATGAAAAATAATTTTAGAAAAATATTCCTTGAGCTTCCATAATAAACTAACATCTGCCATGTATTGGGATGCCATGACTCATCATAACAACGTCATCATTCTCTCAGATTACCTTTGTGGACTTCATTATGTATGAGCTTCTGGATCAGCACCGCCTGTTTGAGCCAACATGCCTGAATGGCTTCAAGAAACTCACAGAGTTCCTGGATCGGTTTGAGGTGACGGCTACATTTTGCTTGTTTTGCTCTGAAGCTGATTTATTCTACAGAGGTTTTTGTTCATAATCTGTACAACTGGCTTTTATCTTGGTCTTTCACAACAGGGGCTTGAAAAGATTAAAGCCTACATGAAATCAAGCAGGTTCATGAAGATTCCAGTGTACAACAAATATGCACAGTGGAATGGAAAATCAAGAGTGTAAGAAGCCTTGAAGCTGTGCTTCAGGGATCCTTTTATGCTCCATTGTTTTATGAGGTCTTAGGAGGCCAAGTTGTGAGTCCAGGTCAAAGACCACTTTAATCTATCATTAAGAATAACACTGACTCCTTTTCTCAGTTTTGTTACAATACGTTATATGATCATTTTGACTTAATAAAAGCAAACCTCTTTTCACAGGACTTCTTCCTTTCGTTATTATCTTCCATGGACACACATAGCTAACAAAGAGTGGGTCATTTCAATAAGACCCTGGTAGTAATAAAGTGCAGTGGTTCTTATATTTGTTGTAATATGTCTGTTTCCAAGGAAGGATCAGCCGCCATCGTGAGCATTGAAGTTGATAGTCATTCTTATCCATCATCTGTTGAAAACAAAACAGAAACAGTCCACTATGGAAAGATATTTCCTTGGTTAGTATAGTACATTATGTCTGCATGAGGTAGGGAATGCATCTTACTTGGAATTTTCCTACAGGAATTCCTGATTCTTGAATCTATCTAGCTATGGCTTACAGTGAAATGGCTTGGTAAAACAGTTTGACAGGTCTGCAGGTAGCAATGAATTTGAAACCGGTGTCTAAGGCCTGTGGGTGGCAGTGTAGGGGAAATCAGTGTGAGCTGTCTGCCAGCAACAGCGAAAGGAGAAACAGTGTGAAGAAATAGCTTATCAGGTTGCTGCCCTCTAGTGGAGGAAGCAATGCTGAATGCCTCCAACGCAGTAGTACTCTCATACAATTAAGAATATTCATGTACAAATCACTTCATAGACAAAGTCTAACTATAGGCTACGTCCAAAAGAGTAGCTAAACAGAGAGTGGCACCAAACATTCATGTGAAATTCACTGGACATTACGAAAAGCTACTGAAAGGATTATTTACACTTGACTGGTTTACAGCACACCTGGCCGTAAACTACTCTGCTAATAGGCCTATAAACCCACTGATAGCCTTATGCATAGCCTTCAGTTTGCAACAAAAGAGCTGACAGAGAATGTTTTGTGAAATTGTGACTTTACAATATTCACACATTTCGTTCATTGTCTGAAACTCTCTGGCATGGTGATGGTGTGCATGGAAAAGGTTCAATCAAGACTGAATGCAAAATGGATCTTGAATTTATTAGTGGTGGATCTCTGGGTCCATTTCCAAGAGGTCACATGGCATTACACTGGATATATTCTGGTGATAAATGTTGTTGGCTTAATGAAAAGTTCATACTTGGTATGGATTTCCTCCATGTACAGTAAGTACCGGTTTATGTTCTTTAAACATGTAGAATGTAAAATGTGCCAAGTTTATAAAAACACATTTTTTCTTATCTTCTGGATAGTGACAGGAGATTAGTCCAAAGCAATGGCACTGTGAGATACATTGCTCAAAAGCATAAGTTTTTAAGTAGGCTACCTAGTGCTGTCAATCACATTTTTATTTTCTCCTGGAGAATGAAATATTGAAATACTGTGGTCTTTCTGAAGGTGGGGCGACAGGAAAAAATGATTTGGGTGAACATCCTTGAAAACAAACTATGGATGAATGTGATTATGTCACGCTCTGCTATTCAGAAGACTATGTGGACTGGCATAGAGATGTGTGGACGTTGTGATGAGATAGGCTAAAGCATGACCCTTCCATAACACTGGTGCACCATTTTCATGTAATTTAATGCGGAGGTAATTAAGTTCAGATACTTGGTAAAACTCCCAGATATCCTGAAGTTATTCTTTGAGTGTCTGAGACACTTTGAGTTTCTGTTTGCAGGAAATAAGGTGAAACATAGATAAAGCAGTTAAGTAGCCTATAGCATTTTACTATCATTATTATTTGAATGAAATAGTAGATAACAGGTCCTTGTAAAAGCTTCTGTTAGTCCCCAGATATCTTGTGGCTTAATCATGTAGAAGCCAGTGAACATACAAATGCATGAAGAAAATATAAATTTGAGTAGATGTGATTGAGCTACGACTAATGCTGTTTAAATCTTACTGGTAAACTGAGCAACCTAGCAAAATGAGGTTCAGTATTATGGTAATATCAATACACACTAATACAAAATCCTGTCTTTGGTTATTTAAATAATTTTATTAGAAAGAATATTTGAAATAATATATTACTGTTAAATTAAGCATATCCTTGTCGGTTATAATGAGAACATTTCGATCCTATCTAGTCTTTATATATTTACAGTACATTCTGCCCATACATTTGATTTACATGTTGTGAAACAGTAGAATACAATAGAAAAGCAAAGTTGATTTGCAAAAATTTAAACAATCAAGTGAAAATTAAGCAGTATTGCATATATAGTCATATTTTTCTAATATGATGCTTTAAAATAAAAATGAATCCCTCAACATACCTGCCTGCAACACCACATATTTGATCCAAAATGCCTAAATGCTGACTTCAGTGTCTGGACCATTTTGTGGAGATGACTACTTTTATTGTGGTGTCACAAGAAAGAAATTTGTCCACAGATTATTCATTGTCCATACATCATGACTTTTTACTCACAACAGGGGCTTGAAAACATCATACATGAAATCAAACGTGTCCATGAGGACCCCAGTGAGTGATAAATATGACAAAGCTAGGCAATAAGAAAGAGTGAGACTACTCCAGAGGATAAACATTCATGAGGATTCATGTGGTTATTCCCTTCAGATGCATTTGATATGTGATATTTTATGTTCCAGTCTTTTAGGAGGTGTTGAGAAGAGTAGTAGCCTTGTGGTTTTTATTTGTTGTCCAGGTTTAAGGCTAATTATTGCTCTGCTTTCAATTTTATTTTAGTGTGTGATGTTTGTTCTTCATGAGTGATGTTCCAAAATATGGATTATCACCTGTCGGCACTGTAGTTCTGAAAAGCTAGTATCCATTGTAGTTGTTATAGCCATTCTCATCAGCCAACTGTTGAAAACAAGAAAAAAAGCAGTCCATTATGGGAGGAAATGTCCTTCATAGAATACAGTACATTGCAGTATGTGTGTGTGTGTGACAGGGAATATATCCTGTGTTTGCATTTTATTCTTTTATCCTTTTTATTTCCTTCCTTCTCGAGGGAAGAGCACCAAAGAAACATGATAGTGACAGTCTCTTCTGAAGGCTGTAAAGTATACACTCGTATCAATGTACAGTATGCTCTACCTGTGTGACTCCCACCCTATCAGTTATTAATGCTATGATGGTGGGAAGTATGTGTTTGTGTGTGTGTGTGTGTGTGTGCCAAATTGACTCTCACCGCGAGAGACGACTTGATGGACTGCAGCTGGAAGAAGACCCTGCCTCCTTCCTCTGGGGATACCATCTTAATCTCGTCTCGCGTCATCTTCAGCAGGATCTCTCCACTGAGCACGCCCAGTGTTCTCACCGTTCTGTTCACACCAACACAGAGCATGCATCTGAATACATGTGCCTGCCGTGGACATCATTCAAATGCACAGCAACTGTCACAGCAAAGTGAAACATCTTACAGCTTCGAGAAGCCTTTGTATTCCAGCCATGCTCTGACTTCTGGAGGTCTGGATGACATGGTCAGAGTAGGGGGACCCCGCATTTGCTGCTGAAAAGAAGATAGAACTTCATGTAAATACTAGGATATTTTTAAGCCATTGTTGGTCAACATGACTGACCACATTCAATACGGTTGAAAGCTTAAGAGATATGAGATGCTGGAACACTACGTACAGTATATACGGCATTGGTAGAGAGATCATTTGACTTTTCTCACCCTTTCTTCATCCATGGGCTGCAAAACATTCTGGGGTACGTGGCCCTCTTCGCCTCTGACATTTCGTACCTTCCACCACTGTCTTGTTTTATCAACCACCTACCAGCAACGCAAGCACGTTAACACCTCCCACACTATGCATACAGTATATTAAACATCTATGAATACACCTGTCTCGATTTTCTTGTCAGATTATCAGTGGTTACATGTTTGGCAGATGGCAGGTAAGACCTCTCACCTCGACTACATCTCCTTTCATGACACTCAGCTCACGAGAATTTCTGGCCATGAAGTCATAGATGACTTGCATACGAAGGGTAGGTTCACCTGACCTAGAAAACACACACACACACAAAAATGCCTTATATGTTGCAAGTACATGTTTTCTTATTGAAAATAAGCGGATAATGTGTGTTTCATTTTGTCAGCTGCCAACCTTGGGGGTGGCGAATTCCATCCCATTTGGTCCTGTGGGGTAAAACAAAAATGATCAAGGCACAGCACATATTTAAGACTAGTCCTTGTTCTTGCTTGATGAAAAGCCAACATATCATATGTACTCGCAGAGTTAGTCAATGACACATTCAAGCTTGATTAGTATCAAGAATAATCCCTGCTTTCCAGTGATATCTAATGAGCCAGTCTGGATGATCACCTGGTAAGGTTGTTCCTGCATGTCATTCCTGGGGGGGAATCTCTGGTCCTGTCTCTGGCTGTTGCCTCGGGACTCCTGCCAGTTCTGATTGGCTGGTGGGTTGGGTGGGGGGGGCTGCCAGCCATCATAGAACACAGGGGTGTACGGAGGGATCTGATCGCTGTTCGGCCAGTTGTTTCTGGGATGAAATGAAAAATTAAAAAATGTACATAAAAAATGTCAAAATGACAGAAAAAAATGATATGCCAAGCCTCTTACCACTACTCCTAACTTGGTGTTAAATCTTCCATACAATACTTCCCTGACACTTTCTCAAAATCTAAATAAAAAAAAACTAAGAGAAAAGTACCTAGGCACATTCCAGCAGTCTCCTAGCATCCTCCAGAGTTGGTCCTCCTCGTTGTTTACAGTCTGGCCCAGCAGCATAAGCGCAGGCTCTGTGAGGAATGGACTCAGCACTGACGGGGGTATATTCATAGGGTAGCGTGGCACCACCTAGGACACAATACAGGTAAAAGAGGTGTGTTCAAACAGTGGAGAGAATATACTGTACATACATCAAACCCACCGGTGCTGGAGCAAGGAAAGTTTACGGTTACATTTTGAGAGTCTGTTTACTCTGTTTGTTTTAAAACAAAGAACAGTCTACAGACTCTTCAGGTGAAAAGATAGTCAGATAGTGTCAAATTAGCATTCTGATTAAACAGGCAGTTATTGAGTGAAAGATTTACACGCTACAACCAGCAGTGTTCCAGGAAATGGATGCTTTAACTACAAAGAAGCACTTCACTGAATAAAAATGTGTAATAAATGAACAAAGCCTCTATTTATTAACTTCAACTTCAGGAACTCAAGTTTAAAATCAATACACTGTGCACTGTGTCAATAAATGACAGTGCTAGCATGCACTCACTTCCTGCTTCTGTTTTGTTTTTTAGAGAAAAAGATGGTAAAACAAACATGCACCTGAAGACCATAATTGTTGAAAGTGGTGTGCAAGATAAAAAGAATCACGTTATGGGAGGCAAAAACGCTGTGCAGATCTTCTTGGCTTTCATACAAGGATAGTCAAACAATTAGTGAATGAAATGGGCTGAGGGGAAAAATGGAGATGCAATGGACCAGTTTAGCACAAATAATCGGCTCAGGCGGAAACTTACACAGCCCAACATGGTAAAAAAGCTGTGGACGAAGTCTGAAGCACTGGGGTTGTTGATTTCACCATTCAGTTTCCCCTTTTAAAAAGAAGAGGTTAGACAACATTACATTCATGTCAAAACTCATGCATTCAGAATGTCTTCATATTGACACAATGCAGAGATACTGTATATGACTTTTCTAGGCATTGACACATACCAGAAGATTGAAGCCATATTTAATTTTTTGCAGAAACGAGGCATATTCCTCAAACGGTGGCAAATTTCCGCTTTCACCTTCATCCAAAACACAAAAGGAGAGAGTGTCACATTTTACTCAGCGTTGACTGCATGTTTAGAATCTGCCTCAGACAACAGACAGAGGGGGAAGTAATACTGAACATGACCAACTTTACACACCACCAGGATTCTTGTTCTTCTTTTTCTTGCCCTTCTTTTTGCCCTGCTCCTCTCCTTGGGACGCAGCCATCACTACCCCCATGAAATACTCTGTGTCATTGAGCACATGGTTCAATATGTCCTGTAGAAAAATACATACCCAGCAACTCAGCCATTTATATTAAATGCAGTGAGGGTCTTGACCAAGTGCCTGTAGCTGTGAAGGCTCCAGGTGGAGGGCTAGCATACTGACCACATTTCTCTCTCGGTCGCTTTGAGCGGGCTGTGGATCTTGCCGTTGATCGTACTGGGGCTCATACTGGGGTTCAAACTGCGGCTCATACTGGGGCGGTTGCGGCTCTGGGTCTCGCCAGGAGCGCTGGGAGTCAGTGCGGAACATGGGGGGTGGCATCCTTTGGTCATCTGTGCAAAAAAGAGATGGAAATTCACTTCACAGATTCAGCTCTTTTTCTCCCCCTGCAGATGTTGAATGTGTTTTGTCATCTTTCATGCCAGTACACGTATGTTTATAAGCCAAACACAGTCAGGAACCAGTAATGATAATTTTTGAAGAGCCATGTTGACAAGACATAAACACCATTTCAGACTAATGCATGACTGTTTTTTTTTTTTTTTAGCTACAGTACAAACGTATGTTCCCAGTCACTTCAAACTATGGGGGACCTCTAAGGACCTTCAATGACAGGAATATGTATTTACTAGTTGGATTCAGGTCTATTTCTAGGCCTTTTTCTGAACATAAGAATGAAATGATATGTTGAATATAATAAATAGGATGTCAGTACCATAATCATTCATGTTATTCCAGTTTGGTGAGGGGTAATTTGGTGGGGAAGGTGTTCTATCTGGCTGCATAGGAGGCATCCCTGTAGGCCGGAAACTTCCAGGGCGTTTCTGGCCAATGATGTTTTCCAAGTCATTTCTGGAAAATAAGCACAACAAACAAAAAATGTCACAAACAAGGTCTTTAAGGTATCTTGATATTTATCTGAATAACAAGGTTAGTGAGTCGTAGGGATAAAGGCACAAGTTCTGTGTCCATTTGTGAGTTTCTGCCATCTAACCTGATGTCTCGTTGCATATATGGATCTGGCTCCAAACTGCCTCCCTGTTGTATAACTTTATCAAGATCATCCTTGATGTCCTGGGCCTGGGTGACAGTACACAACACAGCAAGAAAAACTGAGTTGAAAACACTATTAAACATGTTAGTTTGTTAAATGAATTAATTAATACTATGAAATTAATTCATCTGTTTCATCTCAATAGCCCAGCTGTTAGAGTAACAGGACCGTGAGATAGTGGCAATATAGAAAAGAACTTACCCCAGTCTCTGCACACTGAAACATATAGACCTGTGGTGGCCTCCGGGGGTTCCCCTGCACTGTGACGGTCAGGATGGAATTGTAGGCACAGCTGTCCAACACGGCTGTCGTGTCTGTGATAGAGCCGACGGGCAGTGAGTCCAGCTCTTCCTGTAGACGCCAAGAAATATCAGGATATCAGGAGAACCAGTGTTGATTTGACAGCAACTATACTGCTGGTGCTTGTTTTCAAAGGTTACCTTGGTTTCAATATCACTCAGCTGTAAGTATCTGCCCTGGACTTCAAGAAGCATATCCTGGGCCCACACTTTGCCCCTGGTGTCCAGCTGTTTGAGACTTGCCAAGCAGTCGTCCAGACCCTGTATTCTCTGGCCATCTAGGTCACATGTGATGAGGTGCTGGAAAATGCCATGACCAGTAGACAAACAGGAACATATTATGCTGATGTAGTACTGTAGCTTTGCAGTGGGAAAAACAGTGTGCAGACTGATGAAATATAAACTGATAAAAATAGAATAAAACAAGAGAGCCATAATTTCATGCAAACAATAGCTTATAGTTTGGGTGTGTTGCACAGAAGCAAAAGTTCAGATATTGCCGTGATAGGTGTTCTTGCCACATGTCTTGGTTCAATAAACACCAATAAAGCCACACCTCAATTCTGTGCTGGAAATTGTCAGGTCGTTTTGTAATAGACTCTGAATATTCTTTCCGTTGCACTGAAAAAAAAAAAAAACAAGGCACACAAACAAACAGGGTTGAGATGGTAACCGAAACATTTATCAGAGGAAGTACTAAGGTATCAACAGGAGTGCTACCCTACTGACGTATGTACTCACTGTAAATGGACTTGGCACTTGGTCGAGAAGTAGAGGATCGAGGGCTGGGTTCCTCTGATGAAAAGCCCCTAAAACACAAACACAGAATGATACACCCAGTTCTATAATCTCCAGCGTCAGTCAAAGTAAAAGTCAGTCAATCAGTGTGCAACTACAGTATCAAAAAGCTGGAGGCCTGTTTAAATAATAACCAACTCTGGACTGGATGACAAATCAAATCTGGCATCTTGTAAGGAGGGAGAAGCTTTTATGATGACGCAAATGTTTTGTGGCGCTGAATATTTGGGTGTTTTGAGGTGTTTTATTTAGCCACATTTGTTTACATATAGGCCTACATGCCCTAGCTAAATATTGCAACAATGAAGATCAGACTTACTCATTCTTTAAACAGTGCTATTCCTCCATGAATGCTTTTTTAAAACTGAAAACTCTATGTTTACTGTATTTACACTTAAAAGAACTGAAGTACACAAGTACAACACTTTGGCTTGAATCCCATACCCACCTTACTTTAAGCCCTGTGCCCTCAAAAACTTCACTTGCACGAATCAGCCAATCGTGAAGTTGATTTATGCCAGTTACATTTGTGAGGGATTAGGGTTCAGTGGGGACACTGTGATTCTCTCAAATTACCACCTGCTATGTTAGCGAAACTGCCAATGGAATTGTACAGAATTCACAGCTCATTTTCCAGTTTGTCTGCCTACATCTGAGATAGTGTGTGAAACTGGCCAAATGTTGGTTGTCAGCAGTGAAGTTAATAGAATTGACATAGTGAATTGCTCTACCCAGCTCTTCAACATTTTACAGTTAATCAGTATTGAATGTTTATCCACCATGGAGATTTCAGTGTCAACCATAATCATGGTTTTGATGGAAAATCAACACTGTATCAATGTCATCTTGCTATCTGGGCAAGGACCCACCCTGGCTCCACTATTACACTTAACATGTACAGTAGGTCCTATAGCTTATTGAATCTGGCTAGTGTCAAATACTCCAAATGTATCAGGTTTGTTATATAGTTATTTTTGGAAAGGAAAGGAATCTGAATTGGAGTGTGTCTGATCTATATTTCATACCTTGAGGGAGGGGCGTAGGAGCTGTTATTTCGATACATTTCTTGGTTTGACCACATTATCCAGTGAAAACGTTGAACACAAGTTGGCTGCTTTCCTTTTTACCTGTCAACCCATACAAAATAACAATCATTCATTTCAAATTATAGTTTATCTAAGATAACGTTTGAAGCCTAGGCTACGTTGGAAAAAAAAAGAAAAAGAAGTTTTGATAGAGGCCACTCTTGATTGCCACTCTTGTCTAAACTTATGTGCACAGACTCCTCTGCTTTTCATGTTCAGGCCTGTTCTTAAATAATGGTATGGTTCACGTTCAATCTTCTTTACAAAACAAAAGATATCAAGTAATTTTACCACTTTAATTCAGTTTTATTTTTGCATTGGTTTAGGCCAGTGGTGGCCAAACTAAGGCCCAGGGGCCAATTGCAGCCCTCTGCTCTCTTTCATGTGGCCAGCCATGAAGCCAAAAAATAAGATGTAATGTGGCCCGTTGTTACATTAATCTATTAAACATCCATCACACATCATAGTTTCTGTACTGAAACTCAATATCATTAAACTTTGTATCATTAGATGCCCTGCAGTCGTTCATTCACTTAAAACTGGTTAAAAACTAGGATCTTGTATTGGCCCTTAAGATTTTTCAGTATGTGGCCTGCAAAGTTTGGCCACCCCTGGTTTAGGCTATACTGTACGCCACTTTGCACACATTACACACTAATTGCCCTTTAGCCGATTGTCCATTTACTGTTTTAATGTTCTTTTTTAAAAAATCATTCTAACCCCTATGAATGTTGGCCTACCTGTTAGCTTTAGTGTTCCATCTTGGGGTCTGTTACCTCCAAAGCTGTTTTCATGTTCACCTCATCCAACTTGTTCTGACCGATAAAAAGAATATGCACCAACTTCCTGTTCTCAAGATACATGGTCAAAGTCTACTCCCACATGATAACACACAGGGAGGGACACCGTAAGCGGAATCATCACCTACACTTATCCACTGAGTGACTCTCATGACGATCGGAGTGCAAAGTTTACGGACGACCATTCTTCCATCCAAATGACCAAAGGTTTCTTGGTCATGCCCTGCCTGCCCTACATCAGTCCCTCATACCAGTGACCCATCATAAACATTATAACAGCCATCATCATGTGAATTTGTAGTCATTTTGTATCATTCTGTTATAATGATTTTAAAAAAGGTTAAATTACATAGGCCAACTTCGCATGTACGACTGTCATTTATCAACCTTTACCCTCCTAGCTCATAGTCCAGAGGAGGTTCAAGTCAGGGTAATGCCTTGTGCTGAACACAAGCTGATAGGAGTGAGCTGATGCGTCACCAGCCTGAGAGCTTGTAAAATCACAGTAAGCCCCATTCTCTGAGAGAAATATGTTTGTATTAGATTGGCCCCAAACATTTTGAGTGACTCTCCTTTTCCTGTTTAAGATGTTGACACTAGTGGGTCAGTCTTGTGAGCCACCAACCGTCTCCCTTGCCCCTGATTGATAAGAAAAATCCTTAACAGTAACAGGAAACTGTGTGAGTGAGATACCAAATGTTTTTTTTATTTACTTAATATACTGTGTATGTACACGGGTTTGATGACAATTCAGACCTTTATCAAGAGGAAATAGTTTATTAATAATGACAACAATTTTGCTCATGTGACACAGATGAGCTGGGGTTTGCGGGGTGGGAGCCTTCCATGAAGACAGAGACTTAGACAGTAGCCCTGGCCTGTGTAGATTTAGCCAGCAGTTTCAGATCGGAGATGCACTTGGCAATGCTTTCCTTCTCCTGCAAGACAGAAACAGCCAACAAAAAAAAGCAGTGAGACGGCAAGCCAGACCCACACAGACAAAACCCTTCATTTACTTCCTCATTTCATCTATTCAGTTCAAACGGGACCACTTTAATGGCACAATAGAGCCCCCTAGTGGGATCTACAATGAACCTCCCCCAAGATGCAATATCAAATCAAGTTTAGCTAACATCACAAAGCGTCTTCTATCTAGTCAGCCCCTTGCTGGTCATGCGGCAGAGGGGCATTTGTCATGGCCTTGCCTGCTGTGGGGTGATGCTCTTGACGACATTCTTCTCTACCCAGGCCACCATGTGCTCCTGCTCCATGCGGCGGTGGAGATTCTGCAGCTCAATCTGGTAGTCCATGCGCCTCTTCACCTCGTTGGTGACCATGTGGAGTCGCTCCCTGTAGTTGGTCTCCAAGAGCATTGCGACATTGTTCTGGACAAGAGACACAGACAAATGGGTAAGGGTGGGGTGGGGGGGCTTTTGGGGACAATGGCGGAATCCAATGTCTTCCTTAAGCGCAAGCCCAGAACCTTTACGGATTCCGGAATGAATCAACCAATCCTGAATTCAATTCATGACAGTTTACTGTAGGTAACTGAGCTCACTGACAGAAGCTTGCAACTTCAGCATACATCAAACTCAAAATCAAAGTCAAGGTCATTTGTAGGACTGCCTAGAAATGACAGCATTAGCCTCAAAGATATTGTTTTGCTCACCCTCTTGGCATCGAAGAGCATCTGTCGGCCCTCAACCCTCCACTGCTCCTTCTTCTCATCCTCAACGGCCTGGGTCAGGTTGGTCACAGCCAGGTCCTTCACCTCTTGGGCCTTGGCCACTTTCTCCTGATAACACAATCGCAATAGGCAATTGTGAATTTGATCCATATAAAAACGTGTTCCTTTGGCTGAATATGTAAGGTTAGCGAAAAGCTCATAGAAGAAAAATTCATAACCAATGTCAAGGGCAGCTGACAAACAACCTACTGCATTTTGCCTGGCTAGGTCACAACGCATCATATTCAAAAAGTTGATTTCTGGCAAGTGGTCACTGTGTGGAGGGCTACAGCTCCTTTTTTACACAGATGTAAGTGACTACACTGTGCAAAAAAAAAAAATCTTACAATGCTGGAAATGACATAAAAACTTGAGCTACATTCACCAGAGAAAAGGTTTACAAACGCAGTCATCAAAAATGCAGAGTTTACAGTATTGGCAGTGGCATTGATCGGCCATTGAAACAATTTGCTCATTGTGTTAAAAATTTCACACGTTGAAAATCTGAACTCCATTCCATGTTCTTGAATTATACAATTGAATTATACACAATTTATAAATATCAAAAGACATGTATTCTACCACCGTGTGCACAGAATCGTTTTCATTTAAACTGACCTCATTAAGTTTGTCAGCGAAGGCTGCAACATCAGGGCCAAATTTTTTGACTCCATAAATGATGACTGCACCAATGGAGGCAGCAGCGAAGGACTCATGGTTGATGATGTAGATTTCCTTAGAGAGCAAGTAAATCAGAAGGCCGGTGCCCAGCATGTAGGGACCTACAGACAAGCAGATTAAAGCATTAGAACTGGAGCAACAGGTTCTCTACATTAGCCATCCAGCTGCAGACCAAGGGTCTCTACTCAAACTCAAAACACAAATGTTTTCCATGTACGCCACATCTGAAGGGCATTCCAAGAAGTTTAACTTAGCCAGCTTTAATCACTTCCACTGTCTTGTAATATCCCCCAGAGGTAGGCAGAAGTGGGAAACAATTTCAAAAGACTTAGCCTAAACATGCAGTAGCAACATACAATTAAGTGACATCAGTAACAATGACCTCTGATGGCCCTTTTTGACCAACATCAAACTGATTCCATTCCCGAATAAACATTTTGAAAGATGCATTTCAACCAAAATACAGGCTTGCCTATTATGCCTTTAACTAGAGCTGGATATTGGCACAAATGCTCTGATTCAATTCCTTTCCACTTTGTGCTCACAATTCAAGTTGATTCAGATTTAAATTAATTTTGATTTGACAGGAATGAGACACGGCATATTATGTATCAGTTTTCCATATACAGAGAGATGTTTACCAAGCTCTTTTTCCATTTGACTAACAATACAAGGCTAATAGTCTTGGTTATAGCCTTTTATGGGACCATTTCATATTGTTTGGTCCTTTAGTGCATATAATTAACTTCTGTTCATGCAGACAACACACCCTGTAGGCAACATAGTGTAGGTTCCCTTCAAAAAAGAATAAATGCACGCTGGATCACTTTATAGTACAGAGGTTCAGAAAAAAATCAGTGAAACTGGTTCAAAAACACATTCTCTGTTGGTGGAAAAATAGCCTGCAGATACCTTAAGGTCATTTGCTACCCTTTACTGACCTGTAACACCAGTCTTGGGGTACAGCATTGTGAACAGCTCTTCTGGGATGATGCCATGGCGGGTCTGACCCCCTTTCTCTGGCAGAGGTGGTACTGGTGCCTGGTTCTGTTTGGATGTCTGGAGGGAACGGGATGCCTGCACCACACTGGAGAAACAAACATTTTTTTTTACAATTACAATGTGACAAAATGGTAAAAGCAGTGGTCAAATGAGAACTTTATCCTTATGGACTATCCTCTGCAAGGTTTCACTCAATACAAGCTAGCCAAAGGTATAAAAATATCTAAAAGAAGTGCCCTTACCAGGGTCCAAAGGAACCACTGTTCTTGAGGAAAGGGGCTGTAAAGGAGAGCACCAACAACATTATACACGTAAAATGACGATTGTATGCATGGCTATATTTTTACAATAAATAGCTAATCTAGATTCCTTGGGTGTTAGGCAGAGAATTCAAAAGCTCAGGAAACAAGAAAGGGGACGAAGTTGAAATATCATCCAACATCACTTCATAAATATCCTTAGACTTACAAAATAACATTTAGTCTTTAAAAAATGAGTTTTTTTTGGCCCAAGCACTTTTGGAAGCAGTGGCTGCAACCAACAGACAGCAGAGCAGGTCAAGATCATTTTTGTCTTGTAGGTACAATATGTACACATTGTATGTAAGCGTTTGCTAGCATTGGGACGTCAGGCAAAAGAACGATTTACAGAGGCAAAGTTTTTGCCACCATCCATTCCATGCTTTATTTCGCTGTACGTTTTTGTTAGAGAAGAGACCTGATAATGTAACTCTGCAAGTTAGCGACATGTCAATTCATTTGAGACGCGAACTCACTCAACTATATAAGAGACAAACTTGACACATTTGCAAGGGCACATAGCTACGAAGCTAATGTAGCTCGGACACTTCGAGCTAACAAGCTAACGTTATCTTGCACGCGTATTACCTAGCGAATGTCAGTATACACAAACATCGCGCTTACTGCACACTTATATAATGCTTTTACATAAATGGATACCGTTTTAAAATCATTTGATTCTGTGAAGAAGCCAAACTAATTTGGGTCAATAGCAACATTACTTCTGCGCTGGGCCATGTCTTACGGTAGCTAACGTCAGTGTTACCCTTCAGCCACAGATTTAAACTACGTACGTATTACACCTTCCGTGAAGCAAATGAAGAAGCTATTGAATGAGATCCTTTTTGCACCAATATTATTTATATACATACCTGACACGAGTACCAGTCTCGACAACATGTTTACGATAAAAATGTGAAGTGCCCAGGCCTAAATCTCCTCTGCACCGAACACCTCGTACAATCTTCGGCCTCGCTGTGCCCTTTCAGTGAGCGCAAGGATAGTGGGTTCTCTGAAACATAAATATCGCGAGATTTCAAGTCATACACGCATTTCATGTCCGGGTCAGTGTTGTCACCAGAGACCCACCGCTCCAGGTCATTTTTTCTCTTTTATTGTTGTATTTTCTGAAAACTTTTGATATTTTCGATCTAGTATGATGTACATTACAGTATTTAGCTCTTAAAGGGATGGGTGCAACAATAAATACTGTATATTTTTTGCGCTTCCTCAAGTAAACCCAGACCATCCGTTCTTGAGACCAGCACCAGCACAACATCAGTTATCTGGTTGAATGAATTTGAGTAGCCTAATTTAAAAAAAAATTAATTGAAGCTTAAGATTCAAGATTCAGAAAACTTTATTATCTGTCACATAGTACAGAGATTTACAGAGGCTAGACTGTTTTGTTTTTTGTTGTTGTTGTTGTTGTTGTTATTGTTAGATTTGAGGATTGCTTTTTTACAAAAAGTGGTTGGAAGCGAGTGGGAGAGATACCCAGGCCCCAAATGTCCCAGAGGCTGCTTCTGCTGCTTGATGCACTTCTCCATCTTGTTCATAAATTATATTCCTGGAAAAAAATGTGTTGCTGAGGAAATATGAATTCAAGTATTCAAGATTAATGTGAACAATTCTCTGT
>JASCQY010000173.1:964110-983203 GCA_030264315.1 Sardinella tawilis
GTTTGGGGCCCCCCCCCCCCCCCCCCCCCCCCCCCAAAAAAAAAAAACTTTTCTCTCATCAAACACAACATGGAGTAGTAGTGTGTAAGGACAGTAACTTCAAACATGCCAAATGTCTCAACTACTCACGGGTTGTAAGTAGCAAAATACGGTAAAAACATTGTGTGGTATATTCACTTGTCATTATTATTTCATCTTCACAATGAAACGAAATTTCACATTTACATTTGGCATATGTTTGCTAAAAAATCTTCACCCCTTACTGAAACTACCGCTGCCAACAAAAATTGTGCAAAGCAGATTACAGGAAATCCACCATGCTGCAAGAAACCCATCAGCCAACAAGACGGCAACAAAGACAAAGAAAAAAAAAAAACATTTGAAAACTCTAAAAGAACGCCATGCTCTAAGTTGTACACTTTTAGCTACTGATGGTGCGTAAAAGCAAAGAAACACTAAAATATTGCACTTAAACATCAATGCACCAAAATTAGATTGCTGTAATTTAATAAAGCAGCTATACAAAGAAAATCCCAACAATTACATCCTCTAAATTAACACATTAGTACAAAATGTTCTAATCATATTTGGTCTCATGAGATGAATTAAATGTTACGATTCAGACAGAACTGCCACGGGGGTGGTCTACTCTACAAGGTGTTACACACTGACAGAAATAAGAACAAGCTGCTAACCAGAGACACCCCAAGGCCCAAGCCACAGTTTACTGGGGCCTATGTAATGTTGAGATACACACTGCAGGGAGAACCCCGAAGCAATTTAGGGGAATCCACAATCATGGATCTAAAGGTGACAGTAAAATATGTGTGTGCTGGAACAAACTGGAAAGACATTCAGTTTAGAATCTCAGTTTAGAGTTTCAGTTCTCAAATTCTCAACAAAATTCTGTGTATCTCTGTGAAATGTTCCTATCTGTCACATGGGGAATGTAATAAACAACAGAAAAAGACATATTTTTTACCTCATCTGGCACCATGACCAGAGGGTATTTGTCCTCTGACAGAAAGTTAAACAAGCACCAGAGACGAAAAGCATCCTCTTTCGGCAGTATTTTGGTGCTGCCCTGCTGGTGATAGTTCTTCTTGGCAGTGAGCGTCCAACAGAGGTTGTCCACATCCTCCTTAACAAAACTGCCTGGTATCACCTACAGAAGGGACACACAGATGGGGACAGATCAGCTCTGGGTGAAACCTCAGACATGATTGCTGTTACAGACCCTTTGCTGGCGGTGACTATGCAAAGTGGAGTGTTCTATGTATGGATTCTGTGTTGATACTGCTGGAAAACCTGCTTCACTGAAAGTCAAGGGTTGAGATCATCTATCATCTTAGACTGATGAGTCATACTAGCAATGTTCAAGCTGTGTATGTAGGTAGATGGTCAAAAAATAACTCACAGGTTTATCTTGTTCTCACGTAATCCATATTCTAATGAAAAAAAAAACCAAATGCTAACTATTATTATCTGCTGCAATTCAATCTAAACTAGAGGGCCATTTGGCTTGAGTTTCTCCAGCTGAGCTAAACATCTTGTCTTCATCTCAAGTGTTTCCCTAAGAGAAAAGTGAGAGAGTTATGGCATACATTATACAGTCCCTGAGTGAGTTCTGCCTTCTACTACTGAGATCTACCAGATTACCAAAGAATGAATGAATTTTTGAAACTAAAGCCATGTGCAGTTCCCTGATAATTAGAATGTGGTGACGATAACGTACCTTGTCGAGGATGTACTTATTGAGGTAGGGCATGTAGCCCTGATTGGACACAGGTCCATCATCGTCATCTCTGAAGTGTTCATCTAATGCAACTGGGTCATGGGGGATGCTCAGGACTGTGCAGAGGTTATGGGAGAGGACCTGGGAGCCAAACACATATGAATGAATGCCAGACCCTTCTGACCCTGATACACAGATCATAACAGAGGGCTTTCTGTATCCGACTCCATGAATGTGTTTGTTTTAAATTGAATGCAATTACATGAACGCAATCTTTATGTCATGGGTTTCAGGAAAAATAAATAAATAAATGCATAAACTAGGAAAAAAATAAAACCTAGCCAAAAGATAGTTTCCTTCAGTAGAGATTACTCATCTAACTCATTTTCTTGGAATTCAGCAATGAGTCACACTGACGTTGAACTTCTCTCTCAAGAAACAAATGAAACTGAGATTGAACGTCTCAACGTGTATGCACGTCTCAAAGTAATTACATTCATTATACACCATGCAAAATGTCCTTGAAAACTGGATATTGTAAAGACCTCATTTGTAACATATATCTGGGCTACACAACATGCATTAAAACCACATCCGGTATGGCATTTTCCTCATCTCTGCACTCAACCAAAATGCTACCTGGAATTGAAAGAAGCCTACATACAATGTGCACCATGCATAGTAACAGCTGAAGCCTGCTGAATCTACTAGGGTATGCTAACATCTGGTGGGTTCAGACTTGACAAAGTAGCCAAAATATTGATAACAAATTGCTTATCTTCATACAGTTGCCACATTTTTACTACAGCAAGGATAGCAGAGAAGTATACTGTTCTTGAACCAACAAATAATTGAACCAATTCAAGCCGTGTGACACATACTGTAGGCCTACTGCTGATTTAGGATGTGCTGCATTTCCTTTGTAGAAAAAAAAAAAAACAGATCATACACGATGTAGAACCACAAGCCTACTAAAAATGATTTGTAGTCAAATTGATGGACTTTTCAGCAACTAATCACACATGATAGAATATTATTTGAAAAGGAGAAAATAGATGATTGTTCAAGTTACAATCATGATTATTGAGGGAGAAATGCATTTTAATTTTCACTCTCTGTGTCGTCTTGTACAACAGGGTGCACTTATAAGGAACTTCAATTGAGAGATAGAAGTCTATGAAAACAAAGAAATGATGAAAGCAAAAAAAAAGAAGTCTGATAGATGTCGACGTGGACCAACAGCTCACCTTTAGCTGGGACTTCGACACTTTTCCACTCTTCTCTATATCCAGAGCTGTAAAAGCATACCAAATGGACTTAAGTAACTCTGAGCGCAAGTCCATGGCTGCAGAGACATAACTTCTTTCCTCTTTTTCAAATTTCTTTTTTCCTTTTTTCGTTTACGCACTCTTTCGCCTCACTGCCGGACGTGTGGCCCTTCTGGGGCTGTCACCCACACCCTGCTGAACATGCTTGAAATCTTGAGGTAAGTTACACAAACACCCCCTGCTGGAGTCCTCTAAACATGCCACTCAAGGATCAAACCTTATCCTGTACTTGTTACTTTTTTTTTGCTCTTGTTCTTCTCAAAGTAGCCTACAGTAGGCCTACATTCCTTCCATTTTATCTTTTATTTCAAAATTTGGAATAGTAACCTATTTCCCCTTGTAGATTTGAAATTAAAATTCCAGGTAGAAAAGATTTCATGAAGAGTTGAAAACAGACAAGATCCCCATTTCAATGCAGTCTACCACAGGTGTGTTATTTATATTGTGTGAGAGAGTGATACGGAAGTCATATAGAGAACTAAACCAGCCACAGGGAACTATGCTGCCACATGAAAGAGACAACACTGACCCAACTCCAAGATATGGTCAACACTGAGAACCTGACCAGAAGAAAATGTAATGCAATTTTACTAATGGCTACCCATCTGTACTTTGTCCAGGTATCCATACACAAACAGCCATGGAATAGCCATGGCATAGCCCACAGATTGTGACATTGTGACATTAGAGGCTTCAGCAGGAAATATATGCTCCAACCCAGCAGATGGCAGTGTGCCACTACAGATAATCTTCCAGGTGCAGCAGGCTTGGCTTCCCGCACCTCCATTTCAGCTAGCCCAACAAGCTAGCTAACAGCAAATCTTAGACAACGCCATTTAAGATAAGGTAAGAAACACATTACGTATGTATTCATCAACATAGGTATACATATGGATACAAAAATACGCGGAATAACGTAACTATATTCGCGGGTATGGTCACATCAACATTAGATAGCTGTATGTTACCCTTGGCAGATTGCTAACAGGCTAGCATAACATTAGTAAGTTGGTGTCCATATTCACGTCAAGCAAGAAACATCAAAAAGCTGCAACAACAACAAAACTTAACTAAGATATTCGTTTATTGGTAAATATCTTATCCTATCGAATGTCAATCTGAAATCTTTCACGCTGCTCAGGTTAGCCTGCAATCAACGTCATGGTTTATCTATGTTATATGTCAGTAGCTAACGTTATATGTTCAAGCTGATTTTGAATCTCACAAATTTAGTAAAGCAGCGAAGTTTAGCTTGCTAGCCTTATAACGTCACCCCTTGTCTCACATACTTAAAGTTAATGCAACAATTAATGTCTCTACCCACGTCTGAAGGGAACAAAACTTGGACATGTCGGTTGACCGAGTACTCGGCCTGAGGGCTCCGCTGATTGTTCTTTTGACTCTGATGTGCTTTGAAGCAATCTCCATCGCTCATGCCAACAAGGTAAACTGTAACGTTACAGCAAAACATTATTTATTGGGCAACGTTCTGTTGTGCGCTGCCGCTGATCTCATGGTTTT
This sequence comes from Sardinella tawilis, assembly GCA_030264315.1. NCBI lineage: Eukaryota > Metazoa > Chordata > Actinopteri > Clupeiformes > Clupeidae > Sardinella > Sardinella tawilis. The sequence continues at coordinate 968,695 of JASCQY010000173.1, forward strand.
ATTTTGCAGAGCTTCGAGGATATACGATGCAAGTGTATCTGTCCGCCTTATAGAAACATCAGTGGGCACATCTACAACAGGAATGTGTCGCAGAAAGACTGGTGAGTACTGGTGAGCCTAATCACTAAAAAAACAACAGGACAACTGAGTACAAAAGGGGAGCTCTGATTGGGGCGTCATTTGATAAAAGGGGAAATTAATGAGCTCTGTGTCCTTTTCTTAGTAACTGCTTGCACATTGTGGATCCAATGCCTGTTCCTGGACATGATGTAGAAGCTTATTGTCTGCTCTGTGAATGCAAGTATGAGGAACGCAGCAGTAACACGATTAAGGTACAAAACATACATTTTATAGTGCTCATCCAAAATGAACGATAAACAGGAAGGGTGTCTCTGTACACTGAAAATCATCATGATTTCCATACACAGGTGACCATAATAATCTACCTGTCCGTTGTTGGCGCCTTGCTGCTGTATATGCTATTCCTGTTGCTTGTCGACCCACTCATTCGGAAGCATGACCCCTACATTCAGCCACTACATAATGAGGAGGATGCAGAGGTGTGTATAAGCTTATATACAACTGGTGCACTCAGATCAGCATAGTACTCTGATTATACTATATGTTTACAGTATGTATGCTTTAAGTAAATATATGTGTAACTCAAGTCAAATCTTGTGGCATATCTGGATGGCTGTTTGTGTTCCATGTTGAAATGGATGACCTAGTGTTACTGTATAGGATGAAAACTGTCCTCTTACCCCTTGATCTCCCATCTTAGGACATCCGGCCTCAGGCAGAGGCAGCTCAGGGCCGTGGCAGCACTGTTCTGGAGCGGGTAGAGGGGGCCCAGCAGCGCTGGAAGAAGCAGGTCCAGGAACAGCGGAAAACTGTGTTTGATCGTCACAAGATGCTCAGTTAAGCTGCAAAGAATGCTTTCAGCTCAGACCTTCTCTTTTTAGCCCGAAAGTGCTTCTATCAAGGTCACGCTTTAAACTAAATTCTGGATATCAAATAATGCTGGTGTTCTGTAGAAACAACACAACTCCCTTTGCCTAATTTCATAAGACACTGGATTGTCTTGTAATAATTCCATTTTCAGCTTAAACTCTTAGTCTTGGTATAGAACCTACTGCTACAGGAATCTGGACTCTGGCTTTCATGAAGTTGGCTTTTGTATGTGTAGTGAACACATAGGAGCTACAGGAGTGAGTTTAGTTCATAAACGTCAAGCTACATCCTCATCATTTCACCTCATGCCAGCTAAACAAGTATCCTGCCTCATGGGTTCACTCTGCTTTTGGAAAGTGTAATTTGGCATTATCTAACAGTTCTATTAATTGTTTGATTGTTTATTTGATTATTTATTATTATTTGTACTTTTTTGCCATTAATTTTGATATGCTGCTGTAAATGCTTATTGAACAATCTATGAATTTCACCTTGAGGGAAAAAAATCTGCAAAAAAACTTCTGCATCATCACTTCATTTGGCTGGTCTTCTACACTTTGATGACTACTTCATCAGCGTGCACAGGCAAAGGCACTTTGTTCAAATTGAGTAGCACTTTTATCAAACACTTTCATCAATCATTGTTGTGTTTTGGTCTTATTTCCCATATAGTTAAGCAATTTTCTTCATCAGACATATTTAGATATTGATTTCTAGCAATTCTAGAAGCATCAAGGTGCACTATCTATGTAGAAAATGACTCAAGAGTCATGATTGCATTTGGCATGTTGCTGAGAGGACCATAAAGATTCAGTTCAATTCAGTTTTAGCATAATGTTAGATAATATAACATAAGCTGCACCGCTTGTCTGCACTTTCTTAGAAAGATTTAAAATCTACCTTCACTGTTTGCACCTCTGCTTTGGAGGGTGTTTGAGGAAAGTATGTGTTCTGTTTTTTTTTTTTTAAATATTACTTGAATTAGTTTTGACAACCATAAAGTAAATGTGAAATTCCAATCATTTTGCACTGGATTTTTTTTGTGAACTATGTATTATTTGCTTTGTTATGTTGTACCTATGTTTCCGTGCTTATGTTGTACTTGAGGAACATAAAAATAATATGTTAAAAGCTTTGACGTATCTGTCTTTTGTTATTCACTGAAGGAGGAGTAGTCTAGAGTATTATAAAGTGACCGCAATGCTCTAGGCCTGGCTGTGTCACAGAGATAGTTCTAGTAAATGAAGTCATTTGTTTGTTAGCACAATTCCTTTGAAACCCCCCATTCAAGCACATACTCAGCAGCACTAGTAAGTCTCTACAAACATTTCCCTCAAATATCTGCATGGTGTCATATGATGATGTGTGATTCCCCCCCTCCGGCCCTCGTATCCCGATGCTCTCCTCCTGTTGGTCATAACGTCTTTCATCTGCGATGATTATGTCAGGGGAGCAGTGGTGGGTGACAGCTGCGTTTTGGTGGCCTCTGTTTTCTGCTGCTTCAGGAGCTTGGCCTTACTACCACAACCACCCCACCCTCTCCACTCCACTCCACCACCCTACCAACCCACCCCACCCCAACTTTGACAACTACCCCCACCCAGCCCACCCTCCTCTCCCACCTCCAGTTCCCCAGCCCCAAGCATGGCCAGTCACTCACAGTCTATATATAAACCTCAGGCCAACTGCTGCTCCTGCTAGCCACTCCCCTAATTTCCCCCTGGCCTGGTGTAGTTTTCCGAGTGGAGAGTGCAGGGCCAAGAAGGGAGGCAGCCTCCTGTGCCTCAGACAGAAGCAGGGACTGAGGTGGGCAAGGGTCGCAGAGGTGGCGGTGGTGGAAAAAACAGGCGCTCCGTTTGGAAGTACAGCAAAGCAACTGGTCATGAAGCTGCAGTGAGACAGCACCTGTAGGAAGACAGAAGGACGTCTTGGTCAAGTGTTTTTATCGGATTGGATTTGCAACAACAAACTCAGGCAATTTTCTTTGGTCTTTGGTCTTTTCTGACTGGGAGATGGAGGGTGGCGGTGCGCCCGTCGTCATGAACGAGGAGGAGCTGAAGAGGAAGCAGAGGGAGAAGCTGAAGAAGCTTCAGGCCACGGGGGGAAACCCACGGCCAGCCCGTTCCCTCTTCCTATTCACCCTCAAGAACCCCCTCCGCAAGACCTGCATCAACATTGTGGAGTGGAAGTATCCTTCACACGTTGATCTGCTTCATAATATGTGTACGCTCTGAGCCATTGGGGGCTAGAGAGCAAGACAGGTAATATGATGCTGAAGAATAGCACTGGAGTGAAAGCTTGTACCACAGTTGTACATTTAGGCCATCCATCAGCATAGGACAGGCATAATGTACAGTCATCTGCCTACATGCGTGCAAAGCATAGGAACTCTTGATAGGTCTGTTGGAGAGAGGGAATGAAAGGACCACTAGCACACTGGCTTGCTGCTATTAATTTATGAGGGCATACAGTCATTTAAATAGAGAGAGTGGAGTGTGTGTGTGTGTGCTGGGGTCGGAAGGGTGGTGGTGGTGGTGATGAGGGGGAGGGGTTGACATAACTGTGGACTCCCCTCTTTCTTTTGGTGTTGTCATGTCTGTGCGGCTGACAATAGCAAGAGGGCGGGGGAGTGGAGGGTGTCAAGATTTTTGGCATGCACTTGACTTACCAGAGTAGATTCAAAGCATTTAGTTAAGGCCTTGTCGCTGTCTGGGGTGCTGATCCACATCCTAACCTCTTGCTATTTAGGGCTACCAGTGAAAGGCTTCAATGAGGCCCTTTAATTTGGTGATAACTGGCCAGCTGGCTTCCATTCTGTTTAAAATGTGATGGGCTAAAATGTCAGGGCAAAGTTCATATGGAGCAGTTTTTTTTTCTAGCTATTATGTTAAGTCCCCTCTGAGCTTTAGAGCTATGGGCTCAGACTAATAACCAACCTAAAATGATGGATATCAATGGACACCAACATTGTAATTGTGTTGGAGTTAAATTACTTAAAAAGAGAAGTGTTAAAATATTATGATGAAAAGCATAAGCATAGTTAATCACATACTTCACATACTCACAATACTAAGGTAGCCTATGTTTTCCACTGTCATCATGACCTACTCAAATGATTCAGAAGTAACAAACACAATCCCCAACAACTTCCTGTCAGATTCAGAAGTAGGTCCAGTGGGATAGGGTAGGGTTATTAATTACCGGTCTGTAATTATAAATGCAAGGCCTTTAGTAGGTCCACTGTATGTGAACAGCTTAAGAACCGTGGTCACTGCAGCTGTTCACTGGCATCACTCAGGACATGATGCTGAGATGGCAGGGGAATTCTCCCTTAGCTCCCTCTAGTGGTAGACATTCATTTATACAGTAACAGAGACTGGGTTACAGTAAGGCAGAAGGTGGCAGATATATGTTGTGCTTTAGGTGTGGTGTTTCAGGGTGGTCATATGCACATACGATGGTGGTAGTATACGTGTCATGCAACTTGTGACACTAACAAGAACCCTTAACCCCTCAACTGTGTTTTGGTAACTCTTAGCAAGGTTCAGAACGTTTCTTTTCACTGGACTTTTTCCATTGCTAAAAATAAGGGTCGCGGCATGATGAAGCTAAATAGAGCTAAAGCCAAGTCAAAATAAAAACACCTTACTATGTAAGTCTGGAAATAGCAGCACAGGCCTTATCAATTTCCAATCTAATATTGTTTCCATGGGATTTCCACTGACCACTGAAATAGTCATGCAGTCGACAAAGGTTCTTTATGTATCAGTCTTGTCAGTCCTAGAATTAAAACAGTGCTTGCCAGATATAAGGCCAAAAATCTAACATTTAACATTTTTAATCAAACAATATGATCAATATGTTCTGTTCTACAAGATGACTGTCATATTCCCTGTGGTGGTGCAGTTTTTTTCCTAAGTGGTTTATTTCAGACCGTTTGAGGTTATCATCCTACTGACTATCCTCGCTAACTGTATTTCCCTGGCCATCTTCCTGCCCTTGCCTGAGGAGGACACTAACAACAGCCACTCTACCTTGGTGAGTGACCCTTGACCTTTACACCCACACCATGATCAGAAGGGATTATGTATGTTTTTACTGGAAGCCTTAGTGTTGGCAGCATTGCTGTTTCATGTTTCCAAAGTTGTCATCATGTGCTTTTACATATTTTGAATCAGCATATCAGCATTTTGGACATTGCTGTTGATGCGTGTTTCACTCATCCTGACCTGACCATCATAGTTTTTGGTTTCAGTGGTAGATTGCCTTCAAGTGGTGCTGTGATTTCCTTGTGTCTTAATTATAACTTCATGGAGGGATGTTTTGTTTTTGTTGTACCCTAATGAAGTGTCATGGTGGCAGAGTGTAGTATTGCTTACTAATTATAAGCTAGGTTGTCAAATAAATCAGTACAGTTTTCACACTAAAAGGCATGCACAGTACATTGATTTATGTTTTTAGAGATTGACCCTGTTCTGTTGATTCACCCAACAGCCGTAAAGTTTGTATGAATACATCTAACATCCAGTTAATGATAGACCCTTGATGATGAACATCTAGAGGACCACTTCAGAAGTGGAACAAGAGTGTCTGTATGTGATAAGAATTTTGGAGATGGCAAATACTGTGATTCTGAATCCCTGATGTGTTTTTGAAACTGAAACTAAAGACGAGTGGCAGGTGCAGGAGCTCCTAGCAGCAGTGCTCTGCGTTGTGCGCTTTAAATTTAGCTCACGCTCGAAGAAACTGAGGAGCTGAGGGCTCTGACGTCACTCAGGGGAGCATGTTCCTCAGATGTGAGAGGGCCAGGGGTTTAAAGATAAACTACAGACCTGTGGGGAATTTCAGGATGGCTGGCTGAAACAGTTTGGGATTATTTTCAGCTTGTCCTATAGAAGTTCTGTGTGCATGTTACTGTTAAATTTGATAACCAGTTAATTCAGATGAGCTTAATCCCACAGTCCCCCCAAAGTCCCATAGCTTCATAGGCATGAATCAGCTTCATGATTGGCTGATGCGTGGCAGTCTTTGGAGACTCAGGGTTTAGGGTTATGGCTGAGGGAAATTGTGATGATTCAGCCATATAGTAGAGAGTGCAAGCACATCCAACTTTACAGGTGCAGGGTAAAAAGGCCACCAGATAATAAAAAAGTAAAAGATATACCTGCACACTGTTGCTGCTACTTCCAGTGATTTTATAAAGTACACAACATTTCGAGCGTATAGGATTATACATGATTCAGCCATGTAACATCCAATACAATACAGAACTGCTGGTACTGACAGAAATATTTAGGGTTACACTGGAATATTAAACCATTCTACTCAACATTCTGTAAATAGTGAACCATGTGTGCAGAACAAATGCACATTCAAAATCCAGTATCAGGTGAATGGAAATAAGATTATAAAAACCTCTTGGTTTTCATGGCAGTCCAATAACATTCAGATTCTTGAACTCCTTACAGCCATAAAGTATTCAGGTCACTTGGAGTGTGCAGCAGGTCATTTAGTCATATCCTCATGCCACTAGTAGTATTCTGCTGTCATTGGATTTCATCTGACTCCGATGGCGTGTCCTGATTTTCTCCATAACTTAATAGTTGACCATCGTCCCTAGCATGGCTCTAAGCAGCGCCATGCCCGCTATGTGTCTTGAAACAGGAGGAGGCTGAGCTGGGCTGGGCTGACCCATCCCGCTCCACTGGCCGTTAGAAGTAGGTCGGGTACAGTGTCAGCTAACAGACACATTCATGCTTCTGGAGACTTTGTGATTCACATCAATCAATCTGAGCAGTAAATGTCCTGCCCTGTGTTGAAATACTGCACACTCCCTCCACACAAGCAGTTTGCTCTCAATTTCAGGATATAATATCAAGATAAACAAGAGCCAAGAGTAGTTTTCAATAATGTAAATAAACACTTTTTTTCTGTGCGTTCACAATTCTGCTGAACACAAATCAGTTTCTCAGTCTCTTGGCTGTACTGTTTCAAGGTTTATTGTGCTAGATTGATCATTTTCCTTTCTTGTCCCCGATCTCCTCCAGTCTGTCTTAATCTAATGTAAGTAAATATGAATGAATTTTGTTGAGGAGTTGAATGTGAACAGAACTCTTGGTCTGAGGTAGCACCTCCACACCATGGCTAACATTCACAGATCCTCAGGGGTGGAACACAGGGGTCCCAGATGGTGCTGTCAAGGTCACGCCTTCTTCAGCCCTATCTTTACAACAGTTGACACCAAAAAAAACCAACACATTTTTACATTTTACATTTTACATTTTTACATTTTCAATGTGATGAACATGACAGAAAGAACGGACTTTCCAAATAACTTTCCCAGGACAATGCTCCTTTGAGTTCAATGAATTGAGTGACTTAAAAAGGCTGTAGGTCCACTATGGACTGCACTGCTCATCATCTGACCAATGTTGTGGTATGTTTCCAACAGATGACGCTGGAATACATCTTTCTGGCCATTTTCACTGTGGAGTGCTTTCTAAAGATAGTGGCATATGGGTTCCTATTCCATGAAGGGGCGTATTTACGAAATTGCTGGAATATTTTGGACTTTGTGATTGTCTTTATGGGGTAAGATGAAGCTGAATGTGCTATTATATGGATGTCTTTGGCTTTCCCATCCTTCAGTTATTCTGTCCAAATGTGCACTTGAACGTCTGTGTTTGGCATCTCTGTGTCCTGTAACAGAATTGCATGAAATAGAAATGCAACTTGTGCCAAGAATTTATAGTATGCCAAGGAAGAACAGGTAGAGGGAAAGAGAGGACCAAGTAAAACTACTGTATGTTGTTTCTGTTCCAATAGACTTTTCACTGTCATTGTGGACTCCATCAACAAAATTGGTGGCTATCCGGTGGAAAAGGGAGGGGGGTTCGACATAAAAGCCCTAAGAGCCTTCAGAGTCCTTCGACCCCTACGTCTCATCTCAGGAGTCCCCAGTAAGACACTGATACTACTGCCAGGCCAAAACCAGCCTCTATCGACTCAACAGACTTAGCCTTGAACAACAACACTGTTTAGTGATTTCTGCTTGACATTCCCCTCCAGGTCTGCAGGTGGTGATGAACTCCATCATCTATGCCATGTTGCCCCTCTTCCACGTCGCCCTGCTGGTCTTCCTCGTGGTCACCATTTACGCCATCATGGGTCTAGAGCTCTTCAAGTGTAAGATGCACAAGACCTGTTACTACAAGGGAACAGGTGAGTACAGAGGGACCAGGAGACACAAGCATTCAGACATGGAGACGACAGACAGGAGAGAGACAGGCTTAATGAGTTGATACATTTTAACTGCCAGGCTCCAGATATTAGTGATGTTCCCTTTCTGTCCCAGACATCTACGGGATTGTGGAGAATGAGGTGCCCGCCCCCTGCGCTCAGGCTGGCCATGGGCGCCGCTGCACCATCAATGGGACTGAGTGCCGCGGAGGCTGGCCTGGGCCTAACAATGGCATCACTCACTTTGACAACCTTGGCTTCGCCATGCTCACAGTCTTCCAGTGCATCACCACTGAGAGTTGGACTAATGTCCTCTACTGGGTAAAGACATCAGACATCTGTGACACTCCCATAATGCACCCTTGTAATAGACATACAGCTGCAAGCGTGGACACCTACTGTATAACAGAAGGCATTTGCATTTGGTTATTAGTGCTCGTGTATATTTCAGAACAGTGAAAGCATGGTATGTTCTCTTGTAGGTGAATGATGCCATCGGTAAAGACTGGGCATGGGTGTACTTTGTGAGTCTCATCTTGCTAGGCTCCTTCTTTATGCTCAATCTCGTTCTGGGAGTCCTGAGTGGGTATGTTTTCTTTTCTTCTATTTCCTTTGTTCTCCAGTCACTGATTTCATAGCTCCAAGCATTTAGTCAGCCAGCTGCATCTAAGGCACGTTTAGAACTGGTCCGCTCTATCCTTTTGATTCTTTCTAGAGAGTTCTCCAAAGAACGTGAAAAAGCCAGATCCAGGGGAGAGTTCCAGAAGTTGAGAGAAAGACAGCAGCTAGATGAAGACTTAAAGGGATACATGGAGTGGATCACTCATGCAGAGATCATGGACTCTGAGGAAGGAAGAGGTATTTCAGATACACTATAGCTTACGCCGCGTTCACACTGTACACGTCCGTTGACGGATCTCATTGACTTTGAATGGGATGATCGCGAAATGCATTGTGGGTCCGTCCGTTCCGTCAGCTCCGCCGTGTCCGTCAAAAAAGTTGAGAAATGTTCAACTTTTCATGCAGCGACGGATCCGTCTGCCAATCAGATCACGTGAATGATAGATTGACCGTTAGCCCCATATGTCAGGCACGCCCTCTGTCGACCGTCAACGGACGTGTACAGTGTGAACGTAGGGCTACCGTTCATTTGTTCTCATTTTCACCTAACTGATGGCCTTCTGATGGCCTCTGGTGTGTACTTGTCTAGTGTCATATTTGATCTAGTGTCACATTTGACAAAATGACTACAAAAGCCTCCAAGCTGGGAGCAGAGTGTCTATAATGCCATCCAATAATGAATGTAATGAATATACTGTGTACTAATGTACTGAATATACTGTACAGTAACGTAAATTTATGAGAATTTTTTTCCCTCTCCATCATAGCCCTGCTTCCTCTAAAAGAGAATGGTTCAGAAACAGACAGCCTGTACAAAATGGAAGGAATGAACCGCGTAATGTACTACTAGTGAGTATGATCTGAGGAAAGGTTTATAATTTGGGGTGAGATTTGTTGTCTTTTGTCATCTTGAATGCACCCTGCTTTCTCCATCTGCAGTCGTTTAGCATGCCACTGGAATCGAGTTCTGCGTCAGAAGTGTATCATCTGTGTGAAGCACAGAATGTTCAACTGGCTGGTGATTATCACCGTCCTGCTGAACACACTGGCCATCGCCACAGAGCATCATCACCAGTCTGACACACTCACACAGGTGCAAGGTCAGCCTCAATCCATAAATCAAACACGTGCCATCGTGCCCCCATGTCATAGAGGGAGGAAAAGTAATAAGTTAGGAAGTAGGCGAACTCCAGTGGACTAACCTCCTCCCTCTTGGTTGTAGATGTTGGCAACAGAATCTTCCTGACACTGTTTGCCATTGAGATGTTTATGAAGATGTATGCCTTTGGTCTGAGGGCCTATTTTATGTCCATCCTCAATCGCTTTGACTGCTTTGTGGTGGTGGTTGGCATCCTGGAGATCATTCTGGTGTCATCCAGAGATATGGACCCACTGGGCATCTCAGTGTTGAGGAGCATGCGACTGCTGCGGCTCTTTAAACTCACTAAGTGAGTACTATTCCACAGACTGAAGCACAAACTCTGGAGTGGTTGCTGTTCGTATTCAAATGAATTAAAGTATTCATATATAATGTAAACATTTGCAGACTTGAATCAGATTGATCAGCTGGCTTTAGCAATCAAGATTTAATAAAATTGCACGATTAAAAAAAAAATGATCACAAATTGATTAATACCACTTATCTCTCCTTTTGTCTATTTTGTGGATGTCAGGCATTGGACATCCCTCAGTAACCTCATAGCGTCCTTACTGAACTCTGTACGCTCCATTGCCTGCCTCCTCTTGCTCCTCTTCCTCTTCATCGTCATCTTTGCGCTCCTGGGGATGCAGGTGTTTGGGAATAAGTTCAACTTCCAAGATGGGGTGGTGCGACGTAGCAACTTCAACAACTTCCCTCAGGCCCTGATCAGTGTCTTCCAGGTATCTGAATCGAATGGTTCAAGAAGTATTTGACCTGTTGTATTTCTGTGTAGAAAATTCACCCCACTATCAAAGATACTGAATAAGCTTCTATCAATCATCTCTGCAACTGTTTTATTACTGTATTATTATTTTCACTTTACAACATGTATAATATCCACATTCATATGATGTCCATCACCAGAATTTTTAATTGATGTGCTGATAAAATACTAAATTTCACGGGTATAAAAACCTGGCCGCAGGGCGAATGGTTAACATGACTCGTATGCCAGGACTCAGGAGCAAGCAGAACCCTAGGCCTTCTGCTATCAAGGTAGCTCAAGGAACCTGTTTGCATCACGGACACTCCCTCGCTACTCCCTCACTCACAAGGTCACCCCGGGATTTGAACCCGTGACCTTGTGATTGTGGGTCTGCGAGGCTAACCACTCTCCCACGGCCAGGCAGCATATTTTAATGCAGGTAGAGTATTAATCTTTAACGCACCCGGCGTCATAATTGCTGTAAATTCTATGGTTTGTTGTTAAGCAACCAATTGGTCTTAAGTTTAGCTCAAGTTTAGCTAAGCTATGCTAATTTAGCCATTTGGTTTCGCTTAGCCGATAGGCCTACTCATGATGCAACTGCAGTGCAGTCGAACAAACTTTAGTTTTTTTTTTACATGCAAATTACAACATGTAAAAGTATACTGTGAATTACCTTTTCTTCACTAATAAAATCTTTAAAAATACGACACACAACCAAGTCATTAATGAAATGCGAGCCTAGCATAGCTATTGCTAGCTTGTTTGCTAGCACACAGGTTTGTTATGGTCCACCACGATCGCAAGTAGATACCTGCTACATGAAGTTGTAGCCTACAGATTACTTTCACATGGCACACTGAGCCAAAATGAATGTAGTCATGTGACTGAAAACGGTAACGGGATGTACTGGGGTTGACACCTAGGTCCAGGACATTTCACCCTTTTTGCCTTCATTTATAACTTAAGCTCAAAAGCTAGTAATGCTAACACAAGATACACAGATAACTTCTTCAAACCTAGCATTTTACTCAATTATTATTTTTATTTTCTCCACTTAACATTCACAGAAGTGTATTTAAAGACTAAATGCAGAGAGTAAAACATAAATTACGGGCACATCTACTCTCAGGATCTACAGTAACAAAACACAGCACTGCAGTCCATAGGCCTACATGAACTTCAGAAACCATCATAGCATTGTAATACCAATTTCGACCAATAAATGTCACCCACGTACCACGAATGACACTGAAGGCAATATAAAACTAACCTAAACATAATAAACTGAACAAAAACGTTCTTCTGATCATTTTTTAAGTGGAAAAAAACAACAACTAAGACGCTCATAAGAAAGGACAATGATCATAAGAAGATATTAGGGAATTCCATGACCTAAGATAAGGTGGACTTTGCATGGTTTTTAGCGCAATTTCATTTCTCGCAATTTTTGTCTCAAATTGTTGGCATCTCTCCTTGATCAGCTTGCTGCCTGCTCCCTGAATACATTGTGAAAAGGCCCGGTCTCTGGAGACGACACAGGGACTGTAAACATCAAACAAACACTAGGAACACAGCTGTGCACCAAAACATTACAAACCACATTTCAGCCAAACACCATCAAGATGGTTAGCGGAGGGTGGGGGTTATTGAGCATACATGGGTGAGGGGCAGTGAGCAAAGTTGATTTAGTAGCATGAATTTGAGATTTAGTGTTTTGTTTTTTTTATGTGGAATGTGAACAGAACTGACATCATTCCGGATCTCATAGTGCACCTTTAAGAACTTCCTATTTTTGCCTAAGTTTTATCTGAAGAATTTTTTGAGAATCCAGCCCCTGGGCTACAAGCATTGTATAGGCATGTGCATTGACAACTGCAAATGTTGGTGATTGTCTTTCAAGGTCCTGACAGGAGAGGATTGGGATGCCCTCATGTATGATGGCGTCATGGCTCATGGGGGACCATCTTTCCCTGGGATCCTCGTCAGCATTTACTTTGTCATCCTTTATGTCTGTGGAAACTGTATCCTTTAATTTGATAATTTTAGGAAATACCATTAGTGAATATCTTCAGGGTGTGTTTTGGACTGTAGATTTGTGTTGTATACAGTGTGTTTCCTAAACCTTCTGTTGACAGTTATCCTTTTGAATGTCTTCCTGGCCATTGCTGTTGATAACCTCACAGAAGCCGAGAGCCTAACATCGGCCCAGAAGGAGAAAGAATTAGAGAAGGAGCGCAAGAAGCTGCAAAAGTAAGGAGAAGAAAAATTCTCATTCTAAGATGATGTCCTGGAGATCTGGGCATATTATTATATTTACAGTACTGAGCCAGCCAGCCAGCCATAGTTGTATCACTTGTGTTATTTTAACAGAATGAGTGCAACCGAGAAGAATGAAGAAAAAGAGGCAGCTCTGGCCAGAAAGCTGGCTGAGCAGCGGGCCAAGTTAGCAGAGGGCATGGCCACAACAGCTAAGGTGGGTCTTTAAATGTGAACAGCAAAGGGTTGTTGGTTTTAGCTTTTCTCTTAGTATTTGTTTGGGTTTTGAGAATTCGAGAACATTTCATAAAAGTAATGCACTAAAGTTCTGTGTCTTCTCACTCAGATGAAAGTTGATGAATTTGAATCGAATGTGAATGAGGTAAAGGACCCCTTCCCCACCGCTGACTTTCCAGGTAATGATCTAAAGCACTACCATTATCCTTGTAAACTAGGTCATATTAAGTAATCTTAAGAGGGTCGTAGGTTTTTAAACATTTTGGCCCATAGTTATCTAGCATCTCCACATGCTGAAGTGCTTCAGTATTTTTTTAAACTAGTTATGCACAGTAATCGACGTTCCTTGTGCTTGTGCATTCCCACTGTGCTTTCCAAATTACTCACTGTGCCAGGCAAGCAATGGCCATCCCAAACAAGCACAAACAACCTAGAGAATGTGGAATGTTGATATTTCCATAGAGATGAAAATGTGCCAGTGAAATGTAAAATTAGTCCATTTCCAATGTGCTATTGCTGACTCAGCATTTGACAGCTACAATGACATTTATAGTGCAGATACACTTTGGTGTGCTGAGTGGTGGGAGTATGTGTCAGTGTGGATGGTTTAAATTAAGTGTGTCTCTCTAAACATGGCCATGGGGTGTAAGGTTGTGTCCCACTATAAAAAGCCATGTCTGATGTGTAGCTACACGCTTCTGTGTACAGCTTTTGAAACCCGTTGGCCCAGTTTTTGGCAAACTAAACTGTGCTGCTGATTCGTTCCCACCAAACTGTGGTATACATTGATCCTAACCATTTACTAAATAGTAAATACAAGCTATTTCTGTCAGATAATTCAGGGTTCTGCCATTTAAAAAAAAAAAAAAAACAGAATGAAGCAACCAGTACCAGTACCAGTACATCTTAATAAAGAATCAAAAACATTTTTTACTGTAGGTTGGAAGAACTGAAAGAAGTTACCGTTTACCATAAAGTTTGTTGTGATGTGTGGTCATTTGTGATGATTAATGCATTGAGTCCTGAAAATGGATCTGGTGCGTACTTTTTAGATTACAGTACATTCTCCAGAAAATGAGGTAGATTTAATTAATATGGAGGCATTAGGAGTCCATTGGTCTGTACAGGGACAAGGCCAGGCTAATGCCCAAAGTGAAGAGTTGTAACTTAAAGTTCGGTGCGAATCAATCCAAAGATCTGTTGTTCAAGGTCACTGAATGCTAGCCTAGCACGCCATCCTATGTTCTCCACCAAAAGATTTTGGCTCCGCACATAGTCTAGCCAAAGCAGCCCAG
>JASCQY010000173.1:983303-995079 GCA_030264315.1 Sardinella tawilis
TTTTTGTCAGCTCCTTGTACTCGACCACTGCTTCCACTGGAATGTTAGGTTTGGACGCGCCGGCGTATCCCTTTAACTTAACAATAGTTATTGGTTTGTTACTCTGTCTAGGTTGCATCAAATGTTCTAGTTCTTTTTGCAATATTCAGCATTCAGTCACCTCTAACAACAGGGCCATGAATTTATTCACACCAAACTTCTCCTTTAACTGAGCGAGCGCCCTTTTCCAGGTGATGATGAGGAGGACCAGCCTGAGATACCAGAGAGCCCGAGGCCCAGGCCCATGGCTGACCTGCAGCTCAAAGAGGAAGCAGTCCCCCTACCCCAGGCCAGCTCCTTCTTCATCTTTGGGCCTGAGAACAAGTGAGCCAAATCAACTCTACGGCATTTATCACTAGCCATATACTGTAGAGCAGGGGTCTCCAACAGGTAGCTGAGAAGCTACCTATAGCTCGCCACCTGCTTAAGAGTAGCTTGCCAAAGGGTGATAAGAAATGCAAATAAATCTCATAAGAACAGTCACAAAAGTATTAAACATGTTAAAATCTCTGAATGAAAACAAATTCAAACATCCTGCCCTGTCTGGTCCAAAATGATAGTTTTACTCCTCTGTTATCAATCTAGGTTGGTATTACACACCAGATTTAGCTGTAACTATGGAAATTAAAGGCGCCACAAATTTAGATACACTTCAGATGAGTGTTTGTACTGTGCTGTAAGTGTGTACAGTATGATGTTAAAGGATGCTCTGGGCCTAGTGTAAAACAGTAGAGCAGCTCTCTGCCACGTTGATTTTGTCAAAGGAGCTCAAAGATTGGAGACCCCTGGACTAGAGTGATCAGCATCAGACAATAGCATGGCGATTGGACTGACTTTTGGACTGATGGCTGATGTCTTTTTTCCCCACTTGAAAGGTTTCGTAAGCTCTGCTTCCGGATCATCAACCACACCAAGTTCACCAACCTCATCCTGCTCTTCATCCTCCTCAGCAGTATCTCCTTGGCTGCTGAGGACCCCATCGATCCCAAGTCCTTTAGGAATAAGGTGTGACAAACTTACACTTTTACACTATGAATTTGATTTCTCCACTGATCCATTTCATGCTGATTAATTCCAGCTCTGTCTATAAATATCCAAATCATGGTTGGTTGAGTAGCTGATACACTAGTGCCCCCTGGTGTAGCCAGGGGATCTTAGTCCACCTAAACAACCTGAATGTCATTGAATGTCATTTATTCTGTCTCACAGGTCTTGTCCTATGCTGATATTGTCTTCACCACCGTGTTTACCATCGAGATTGCACTTAAGGTGATTATTATGATTCTGCATTGTGCTCTATCATGAGCTAAAATGTATCTTTCTTGATTTATGGGCAAGGTTATGATGCTTTTGTTTTTGTATACAGATGACTGTTTACGGTGCATTCCTGCACGAGGGCTCTTTCTGCAGAAACGCCTTCAACATCCTGGATCTTGTTGTTGTGATTGTTTCCCTCTTGTCCTTTGGATTGGAGTGAGTGATGTCACCTACTGTACAGTCAGATTACATTTGCTATTAATTCAACTATCTGTAGAATACTGTGATAAGTGCTGTGTCTGTGATGAAATGACTTCATGCTAGTGCCCCAGCCAAATGAGCCATGAAGGTCTGCATGTTCATTAGAGTTTGGTTCTTCCTGGTGTGTGCAGGTCCAGCGCCATTTCTGTGGTGAAGATTCTCAGGGTGTTGAGGATACTTCGACCACTAAGAGCTTTAAACCGAGCCAAAGGGTTAAAGGTAATGTAGCCTTGCTGATGTATCAGTAAATAACCATTTATGTTAATATGCAATGGATTGTAGCCTCATGTGTAACACCTTGCTTTGTTTACAGCATGTGATCCAGTGTGTCTTTGTTGCTGTGAAGAGCATTGGAAACATCATTCTGGTGGTACTGGTACTAGACTTTATGTTCGCCTGCATAGGTGTGCAGCTTTTCAAGGTAAGATCAATGTCAACCTCAATCTCAACTCATTTTATCCCATACTGTATAAGACTGAAATCATCAGAGATGACTGAAGTCTCTGTCTTTTCTCTTTCTCAGGGGAAATTCTACTCCTGTACTGACCCCACCAAGCTAACAGCGGCAGAGTGTCAGTGAGTACACAGGAAGATTTTGAAATGAAAGCGTGTGCCTGTGTGTTATTTTTCAAATTGTACCTGTGTGCTAACTACACTATGTGTCCTGTTTCCTTCCATTTCATCTTTCAGAGGGACCTTTGTAAAGCATTTACAGAATTCTCTACAGGACACGGAGGTCAGACCACGCGAGTGGGTCAACAGTGATTACAACTTTGACAACATTTTCAATGCCATGTTGGCTCTCTTCACTGTGTCCACACTTGAGGGCTGGCCTGAGTGAGTGTCCACAGACTCTTATTTGTACTCCAGTAGTGCTTTACAACACAATTTAAAGAATTCTGCATGACACACATGCAGATAAAACCTGTCCATAGGCAATCTGTTGCAAAGTACATACATGCATTTTATGTCCCTTCACATCAAATGTGAGTGATAAACTGTATGGTGATTGTTGTTCCTCCCTAGTTTGCTGTACAAAGCCATCGATGCAGATCAAGAGGACATGGGTCCTATTTTTAACAACCGGGTGGACATTTCCATCTTCTTCATCATCTACATCATTCTGATCGCCTTCTTTATGATGAACATATTTGTGGGATTCGTCATTGTTACATTCAGAACACAAGGAGAGGATGAATATCAGGACTGTGAGCTGGACAAAAACCAGGTACGTTTTCCTTTTATTTCCTTTTATTCTTATGTGGTTGAAGAAAAACAATTGTGTCCTTGTCTTTGGAGTGTTTGCCCGCATCTCATATGGTGCACTTGCACACTTCAAACACTGTCTTGGTACATTCTGAATGTTTGTTTGGGATCACTATTTAAACAGCGGTTATGTTTGTCACTTCTGTTAAGTGTTTTCAGTTAAGTGCTCCATTTGGGACAGCAATTCATGTCAAAAATGCACTCTATGGCCATAAGTAGCCATGCACACTGTGCAGTGTTGCAGTGCAAGTGCGCCATATGAGACACAGCCTTTGATTATGAAGCTTTTACAAAATTTTGCCTGCCTGCTATCTTGTTTCCACAGCGTCAATGTGTCCAGTATGCGCTTAAAGCTCGACCTCTGAGATGCTATATTCCCAAGAACCCCTTCCAGTATAAGTTCTGGTACCTGGTGACTTCGTCTTATTTTGAGTACACCATGTTCTTCCTCATCATGTTAAACACATTATGTCTGGGGATACAGGTAAGCCTAGTGTCAGTGTGGTCCTTGTTTTCATTTCTACTGTATATCTTTTGTATACATGTTTTGTAGTCAAGTTGTTGTGGTTAAAAGTGTCTGTCTGAAAGCAAAATGTAAATATTTTGTCTGCTTTTCAGCATTGTAACCAGTCAGATCATGTGACCAAGCTCTCAGATACCCTGAACATTATCTTCACTGTCCTCTTTACATTGGAGATGATTGTGAAGATGATTGCTTATAAAGTAAAGGTAAAATGCTCATCCACAACCAGATGACAAAACCTTGTCATTCTCTTTAGACATGAAAAAGATTGATTGATCTTTACATGATTAATTTTCTCAGTCTGTTTTTTTCTCTCAACACGCAGGGTTACTTTGGAGACCCCTGGAATGTTTTTGACTTCCTCATTGTCATTGGCAGTATTGTTGATGTGGTCTTGAGTGAAGTTGATGTAAGTGGAAACTGTTCTCACACTACACTCAAGGCTAATTCTTTTCAACTAGGCTACTTCTTCTTCTCTTTTCATTCCCAAATGTTTAAATTGAGTCCAGAAATGCTCTCAGTTCTCAATTATTTTTATCTAACTGATAACTCTGGACTATCTTTCATCTAATACTTTAAACAGACATATTCAGTCCCGCTGCCCCAACAAGCTTTGGGGGTCAACTCTAGTTCTGTGGA
Source organism: Sardinella tawilis (assembly GCA_030264315.1). NCBI lineage: Eukaryota > Metazoa > Chordata > Actinopteri > Clupeiformes > Clupeidae > Sardinella > Sardinella tawilis. The sequence continues at coordinate 987,289 of JASCQY010000173.1, forward strand.
GAGGGTCAGTATTGGCCCCTGGGTACATGCGCTAAAATCCAGCTCCATGTTCATCTATGTTCACTGGAATGCTCCATTCATAGACAGCACAGTTGCGCACCTGTTCATCTGTAGACTCAGTTAGCCTCCACCAAATTGTTGACTGAAGTGAAACATCATGAAAGATCCCACTTGAAATATTGATTGTTTCCTCCTCACTCACAGTTATTTTTATACACGCTGTCCGTTCTTGGATTAGTCATCGGACAGGGGCTTTGGCACCCTTATAATCACAGATATGACACTCCACTAAAAATACCATGTCACATCAACAAATCATTTCATTCAACTCTAGTGACTTCACACTGTTCTCAGTTCAGTTGCACTGTCGAGAGTCATGTTTTGTCACCCATGCATCCCCTCTCCACCCTGTCACCTCTCAGTCACACCTCACCCCCTCTCCTCCCTGTGTCACCTTTTCGGTCACTGTTTCCCCGTCCTCTTTTCTCAGGCGGCACTTGCCTCCAGTGGTGGACTGTACTGCCTTCACGGTTGTGCTGTAAATATCAGCCTGCACTGCATGGGTCTTGTTGAGTGAGCATGTACAGTATCTACTAATCCTTCCATTGGCAGTTATCAGTTTCCCCTGCTCTGCGCCGTGATGACATACTGTAAGCTGTGGATTTGTCATTGAATACATGCTGTATTGACATGTATGGACTTGAGTCAAATAGTATTTGCTTGGTGCGTATAGTATGATGCAACTTCAGTGTTAAAAAGTGGAATGTCTCTACAAGGTATATTTGTATGCCTTATGTGCTCTGTGAACTTATGTCTATATGCCTTGCCTAACATTCCTGCATTTCTTGGAAGAATTTTAAAGCTGAAAAACCTCCTCCTTCCCCTCCTCCTCCTCCTACTCTTTGTAATTTTCAGTAAAATGTTTATGCTTGCTTTGGTGCATTTTATGGAGACAATGTACTGTAGGACTCAAACAGCTTGATGCCTCCATTTGCTGGCTTGAAACATAGACCTACAGTGAACTAATCTTCTGATCTTCAAAGAATGTAGCATCTCAGAGGGATTTCATCATGTTGGCAGCTATGCAGAAATTGAACTTAACAATGTGTTGTTTTTCAGGAGACCAATCCATTGCAAGCCATAGCAGTGAGTACTACACACATTTCTAGCCTTTTTGTAAAGTAATGTAGTGAGCTGCATGGTGAATGATTTCATTTTTTGTGGTGTAGGATGCAGAAAATGCCCGGGTTACCATCACATTCTTCCGACTGTTCCGTGTCCTGCGTCTGATCAAACTTCTTCACCGATCAGAGGGCATACGGAACCTGTTGTGGACATTCATCAAGTCTTTTCAGGTAAGTTCAGGAGTGTTGATTAGCATTTTAGTAAGAAAAATACCATGGTATCAACTCTCTATTTAGTTCTGGGATCAAGACCTGAAATCAAGAACATTAATCAAATTGAAGTCACCAGACTAATACCAAATCAAAAATGCAGTGGTTATGACAAATCTCACTTCCTGTCTCAATGTCCAATTTACAGACTTTCCCTCACGTCTTCCTACTCATCATCATGCTATTCTTCATCTACTCTGTTGTGGGGATGCAGGTAAGTCCCATCATTCTCATTTACTGTGACTGTGTGAAATTGATACACAGATGTGTATTTTATATTGTACAAGTCACGCTGTTGCAAGTTTTGACATTATGGTGTTCCGACAGATATTTGGCAAGATGGCCAGGGTGGACGGCACAGAGATCAACCGCAACAGCAACTTCCAGACATTCCCTAGCGCCGTCCTGCTTCTATTCCGGTGACTTCTGACTTCTTATAGGCCTAGAGGCTCAAGGGTCTCTCAAAAGGTTTCATGATGAGTGATGATGAGTTTAGAGATAGTGTTCAATGGTTAATGGGATTGTTTTGCGTCGTCAGGTGTGCTACAGGTGAGGGCTGGCACAAGATCATGCTGGACTGTTTGCATGGGAAGCTGTGCGATCCCAAAGCGGAGGTGCACCCTGGAGAGGAGTACACATGTGGGTCCAACTTTGCAATCTTCTACTTCCTCAGCTTCTACATGCTGTGCGCCTTCTTGGTAAGATTGGCAGTCTTGCTCCTACTTGTGATAGTCCCAGATAGCCCCAGTTTTTCTGTTACACCTTAAACAGCAGTACGTTATCTACTGTATGTGAGCCCCCTAAACAACAAGACTGACAGACTACTGTATGGTGCACATACATGTAGGTCATCAACCTGTTTGTAGCCGTCATTATGGACAATTTCGACTACCTGACACGTGACTGGTCTATCCTGGGCTCCCACCACCTGGACGAGTTTAAGAAGATCTGGGCAGAGTATGACCCAGAGGCCACGTAAGTCAACACTCCACAGGGTGAGAAATTTGCATTTCACTCATTTGACGCAGAATGATTTGGTGCTGGAGCGGGATATTGCCAGCCTCCTCTCGATACAAAACTCATGATGTCCATAATACAATCTCTATTGTGATACATGCCCTCACTGACTTGTGATCTTGCTAACACAAAATGCCCTTTAACGGCTCTTCCTTTTAAGTCTATATAACAGCAGTAAAACGGCAAGTAAAAATTGATAACGAAATCTTACTCAAACCTACTAACTATAACAAAAGGTATATTATCTGTTGTCCCTTATGCCAGATGCATATTATGATAATATAATATGATATGATGGCTACAAAAGCATATCAAAATAATTTTGTGATATCGATTTTATTGAGCACAGCCCTACTTGGTGTCCATTTGACAACTGTTTTTGGTTTTGTTGATGTGCAGGGGCCGAATCAAGCACTTGGATGTTGTTACCCTCCTGCGGAGCATCCAGCCACCACTGGGCTTTGGGAAATTCTGCCCTCATCGGGCAGCATGTAAGGTATGTGAAGTCTGTCCTCATAGTAGTATGTTCAGGACATCATACTGTACATCAGTGTTTGCCAAAATCTGTAACTTTGTTTGTTGACCTCACTTGTTGTGTCTTCATGGCCGCTCATTAGCGCTTGATAGGTATGAACATGCCCCTGAACAGCGATGGAACTGTCACCTTCAATGCAACCTTGTTTGCACTTGTCAGAACAGCCCTCCATATTAAAACAGAAGGTTTGTCCCATCACTAGAATTCTTGCGTCACATACTGTATGACACTGATCTCATATCGAGATATTTTTCTATTGTTTGTCTTTTAGTTTCATATACTCTCTCAATATTTACACAAATTATGTTGAATTACTTGTGTTCTGACAGAAAAGGAATTCTATTTTTGTGTGGTCAGGTAACTTTGAACAGGCCAATGAGGAGTTGAGAGCCATCATCAAGAAGATTTGGAAACGTACCAGCATGAAGTTGCTGGACCAGGTGATTCCACCCATGGGAGGTGAGTTCTGTACAGTACATTTCCCTACTGTTATGCCGTGAGATACAGTACAGAGGTGCGTTCAGAGTAGGCGAACATAAGCGATCATTCGCCGCGAACACGTTGACATTAAACAATTCTTTCTGAGCGATTTTTGGACAACGTTCTAAAAAGTTCGTTTTAAACTGCAGATCTCCATCTGGGAGCACATCTCTCGCAGTCCCTGATCCATGTTCGTTTGCGGAGAACTACCTCTTTAGACTGTTTGCCTATTTTCGCAAACGTTACCAAACGTTGTGTTCGCTCAACGGCATAGTTCGCGAACGTTCGCCTATGTTCGCATATGTTCGCCTACTCTGAACGCACCTCAGATGTAGTACATAAATAGTACATTGTCAACATCATCTGACATCAAAATCTTCCTACATGTCATTGCTCACAGATGATGAAGTGACAGTTGGAAAGTTCTATGCCACCTTCCTGCTTCAAGAACATTTCCGCAAGTTCATGAAACAACAAGAAGAGTATTATGGCTATCGCCCAACAAAGAGGAGTGCATCTGAGATACAGGCACTACGACACAGACACACCTTTAACATCACTCATCTTTCATCAGTGCAGCACTACCTGCCCTTTTACTTATGATCAACTATCAATTCTGACTCTCCTCTACCTGTCTGTCATCCATCTCCTACTCTAGGCTGGTCTCCGCAGCATTGAGGAGGAGGCTGCTGGAGATCTCCACAGGGCCATCTCCGGAGACCTCATCGCCGAGGATGAGATGGAGCGAGCCATGGAGGGAGGAGAGGAGGGCATCTATAGGGTGAGCACTGGGGTCCTACAGTACATGTGGTCCTGTTGAAACGATGCTGGTCCGGATAAGGCCTCTCGCTAAGCTGCAAAATCTGAAATCTGTCTGGATCGACCCAAATACTATATCCTGATGTCCTAATGTGATTTCCTTTTTTCCTGATTATTCCTAAAAATTATTTTCCTGATTATTCCTAAAGTCAGGAATAAATCACATATTTAGTGTCATTGTTAGAGATCGTCTTGGTTTGTGCTTTACCATGTGCTGTAAATATGGTGGTGATAATTTTTATGCTGCTTTTCCTATTGCTGTGAACAGCGAACTGGAGGTCTGTTTGGACACAACATGGAGCCCGAACCCAGCAGCCCCACAAATGTCCAGATGACCAACCAGAGGCCCCTGCAGTTCTCTGAGAGTCGCCCAGACGACTCAGAAACCCCACCCACCTCTGCTTTCACAACCACTTCCGAATTCTTCCCAGTGACTCCGACAAGGTCCAACACCAACAACAATGCTTTTGCCAGAGGGTGAGTGCTGGAACATTGCCACACAATGCTACACATTGTTAAATCATAACTGAAAGCTGTGTGAGAGCTGTGTATTGACAACAGCGTAGCATCTCTAAAGTTACGTATAGTAATAATGACCATAAATATCAATTTGATTTACCAGACTAGTGTATGAGAATGAATTACCATTTGATGAGGAGAGGAAAGATGACACTCAAGGTATGAAGATTTCTTTTTGAAGTAGAATTCTTTATAAAAAAAAATAGACAATAGAAATTTATATTGGCTCAACCTTAGTGACTATTAAATATTTGCAATGGTCTTCTGATTAAAGACCATGTGAGAGATGAATCACTCACACGGGCAAGTCAGTTGAGACGCCTGTCAGATATCGCCATCAGGACAGACATCACTCAGGTAATGTGCTCAACTGTGCCATCTGTTTAAAGCATTCGACAAAACTAAATGTATACTGTACACATTTGTGTGTCACCTATTATTTATGAATGTGCCCACTTGTTGTCCCTGGATGTTTCCAGTTCCCTGTTTACGCTTCCGCCAACGAGTCTCAGCCTCAGAGCAGCCCCGCTACTGACCAGCTGATCCAGAAGGTGAGTTAGCTTGACTCAAACTGAGTCTATACGCTCGGCATGTGGTTCAAGTTGTCTTCTGATCCAAATCGGTGATAACACGGTGTGTGCTACTAACATGATTTGTTATTGCTTCCACAGACTCTTACAGACAGTGGTTTAGAAACTCTGGCGAGAGACCCAGCGTTTGTGGCCGTAACCAGACAGGAAATGTCAGAGGCGCTAAAAATGGACGTAGCGGAGATGGAAGGAGCGGCCCAGGGCATCCTGAATGGGCGCACGGGGCGCGTGACGAAACGCAAGCGCCGGCCCATCCCTGTCCCCCCCTCCACACCTGCCAAGCCCCAGGAACCTGCTGAAGCCACCAGTCAAGTGTAGGCCAGCACCACACATTACATGAGGTCGCCTCGGTTGATGAGACTCTATACTACAGGTAACATCAGTGCATTACAAAGACCTTGTGTGTGCTTCAGGCACTGAAAAGCGCCAGTTATGGCCAGGCAGATTTGCTTCAGGTTCTAATTGTGGTTGTTTAGCCAAGGTCAAGGAAACACACGATAGAAATGACCAGAGTAATATCTCTTAAATCTGCTCATTCATCAAAAAATAAAGCCCTATTGACAGGACGAGTTAATACTTTTCTTGTGTTTTTGATTTTGTGGAGTAAGATCTCAAATGAAGAGCCAAGAATATGCTCTTTGGAGCTTGGGCCTAGTGCGTTGGTGTGTTACCGCTAGTTGTGGGATAGAGAAAAAATCCTGAAAGAACTGTGACTCCCTCTGAAGACGCCTACAACTAGTGGCAGTGCTGTGATGATATTGTGGGGTTTTTGAATGGAAGCCACAGCCTCAGAGACTACACATCAAGAGCATCCCCACTCACCCTGGATAAGACCTGGAGAAGGTGCCTGGGAATCTAGCACCCATGACCACCTTATTTACACCTGAGAGAGACTGGATCCTGTCTTAAAGACCCCCCTCCTGTGAAATGTTTTAAAAATGTCCATTTAATGATTTTTTTTTTAATAATTACGGTATGATACATAGCATATAAGACATAAGAAACACAATACGCTGGCAAAGCCAGGTCGAATATTTCCACCTGTCACCTTTCCGCAATCTTGAAAGGGTGGTCTCTTACAGCCTGAATTTGCTGTCACTCACAACCCTAAGGAACCAATTCCATTCATTTGTGGGATACGTTAGACCGGTCACGCATCATACGCACGTATGGGTAACATTGCTCTCAATGAGAGAGAGATTGTAGACCCACTTGATATTCACTGTTCATTAAAATAGTCTGCTGTCTCATCTGTGTGGCCAGTGACAAGTTGGGAGTGGGAGTGTGGTGTCAGAGGCATGGCTACTAAGATCCTTATATAGCCATTTTATGGCCATATTATTCATGAAATAAAACTTCAAAATGTTATTTTGAGGAACAGAAAGTTTTGGGTAGTTTTAAGGGTTAATCAGTACCTGGAATGGGTTTTTACAATGGATTGTTTGGTGGATTTTTTTATACTTTTATTTTTTTGTTGTTAAACAGTAAAACCTTCACAATGTGTCTATGTCTCTGACAGATGTCACTTTTATTTTTAAGAAGGATTTTAAATCTCGATAATTTGTCAAAACCTTTTATTTCCTTTCTTTTTGCTGAAGGAACAAAATTCCTCACTGAATGCCCACACTTTTGACCAGAGGCACTTTTATGAGGGATTTTGAATATGTTGATCATGTTTCAATACTTCTTACACTTTTTAAATTTTATTTCTTAAGACGATGTTACTTGTTCAAGACGTTGCATAGAGGTGGCAGATAACTTGGTCTGATATTATCAAGATGAATTATTGAAATTAATCAAAAAATGATAACTTTTTTTGTAACTTGCACCAATTTCCTCAATTTTTGCTGACACGTATTTATTAACAAACATTTGTAAGGAACCAGCGATGATCATTTTCAAAGAGTTATGTTGACTGACAAGGAAATAATCATGATTTCATATGGCTCATTCGGAAGATACTTTTGGTTCTGTTCTTTGGCAAAGCTGGTAAATCAAACCAAAATGTTGTATAGTGTCTCTTTAAACATCACTTTCACCTGATCCCCTTTTTACTCCCCCAAAAGAGAGTGCTGGGTTGTTTATATCAGGTCCCACTGATTCTTTTATTAAGACACTTTTTATCTTTCACTATGGCTGTCTCTGGGGGGAAAGTTGAGATCTACAATTCTGTAGAAATACCTGTTATAATTTAACATGAATGTTATCTTTATTAACAATGTTATTCTGTTACTACAAACTTTATAGTGTATTTATCCATAAAGGACCTCAAGTCCAGATCTGTTGTAACCTGACTCTCGCCATCTGAATTTCGTTCCACCCAGCTCCACACAGTCATCTGGAAGTACTCCATTGGAAATGTATTTCAGAAGGTAGGGCCTTATCAAAAATCCTTTCATATGATTGGATAAACCACTTGTCCGTCCCTTTATTGACA
>JASCQY010000173.1:998654-1010804 GCA_030264315.1 Sardinella tawilis
ACTATAGCAGATTGAGAGAGAGAAACAAACATTGCACATAGTACAGCACAACAAAAATATTCTGACAGGTTTGAAATTGCATTTGAATTTCCACTGTGAATCGAATTTCCACTGTAAGGCCGCCTCACCTATGAATGGCGAACAAGAGGGCCAGGGCAGCTACTGTCTTCTCTCCCCCAGAGAGGTTGTCCATGGGCCGGAACCTCTTCCCAGGAGCCACGCAGTTGTAGTTGATCCCATCTAAGTAGGGTTCCTCGGGGTTCTCTGGGCCCAGGAAGGCCTAAGAGAATAAAGGCTATCCTTAACATGGATCCACTGAACTGTCTTGTAGTTCATCTTTGACAAGAAAAGGCCTTTGTAGGCTCCCTCACAAGGGAATGAATTATTGATTGTGACATCAGGCCCGATCACAGTACCTGAGCACTGCTATTGCGTGAGAGGGCTTTGTAGATCTCGTCAATGTTGGTGGCGACAGACTCAAAGCAGGCATTAAAGCGATCAAATCTCTCCTTCTTGATTTGCTCAAACGCCTGCTTGGCTTTCTTTGCTCGTTTACGAGCGGCTTCAAACTCTACCAAACATAAAAAAAACCCTTTTAGATAATATGGATTAGAATGACTAAAAATGTCAAATATTTTTTTTCTATAAAACAGCTTCTTCTCCTGAATGAGAATACAGTTCCAGACAGTGGCTTTGAAATATATCCCTTGTCTCTGATGTGATAATTTCATTCCCACTGCTGACATCCCCCCACCCCCTGCACCACCTACCCCCTGCACGCACCATCACTAGTCTCCTGGAACTTGTCCCTGACGCTCTCCAGTTTCTCCATGGCCTTCATGTTGGGAGCGCTGATCCGCTGCAGGATGCTCTGCTGCTCATTCAGACGCTGCTGCAGCGTGTTCATCTCCGCCTTGATCTCCTCCTCTGACAGAGCATCCTGGGGGGTGAGAGAAAGAGAGAGAGAGAGAGAGAGAGAGAGAGGAAATGGGGGATTTGGTTCGTCATGCCTTTAAAATACGCTGACACTGTCTCCTCCTTGAAACAGAAACATCAAAATGTCACCGGTACGCCGGCACTGTGCAATGCGATGGCGGCTCCAGTGTTTTGGGCTGATGAATGTTTCATGCGGCGGGAGAAGGCTGCAAACCTTCAGGTCCTCTGAGAGATTGCTGTAGTCGATCTCTATCAGGGCCTCTTTGGCATGCACAGAGCTGGAAGTCTTGTGACTGCTGATGGACTCCTCAACCTGAGAGCTCCCCTGGGGACAGAGATGGGATTAATGCATCTGGGCAAAAACAAAACAACACACTAAACAGACATACACACAGGCAGGCAGGCAGGCAGACAGGCAGGCAGGCAGTGAGTAAGCAGGAAGCTAAAAGGGCATTAACTCCATTTGTCGGTATGGTTTTGCATTAAAACGTTTCTTTTAGCTGCCATACCTCCCCTTGGCTGATATCATCCATGGTGCCTGACTTGAGTGGCAGCCGGATGTCCTGCATTTTGCAGGCTTGGAGCAGATTGTGTCGGTCGCTACGCTTCTGCTCCAGTTTGGTCTCAATGGCTGTCACCTCCTTCTGCAGCTGGGTCAGTTCTCTACACAAATGACCAGTGGCATATCAATTAAGTACATTACAGTACAGCCTCTGAGAGGCTGTGCAGTGTGCTGCAGTCTCCAAATACCAGAAGCGCAATCTGAAGTCCAAATCCTTCTGAACATTTCACTAAGAAATATAACAGATATGGTTGACAGAAATGCCCCTGTAAACGTACTTATTTGCACCACCAAGCTTCTTACGAATCTCTTCCATCTCACGGTTCTTGTCATTCACCTCTGACTTTTTGGTGAGGTGTTGATTCTTCAGGTCTTGGAGCTGGGCCATAGTTTCATCAATAATCTTCATGTGCCTGTGCTCCTCCTACAGTACAGTACATCAGCAATTAGTAAAAGCATGTCAGTCGGCACCACTACAATCAAGCTTTTAAAGTCATTGTGGGGATGCTGTGGCACATTCAACAGCTGTCATCACATTTAAGCATCCAGCTTTTCGTTTAGCTTCTTACACTAATGGCTCCTCTGTCAAGCCGAATCTTTCCCCCATAATGCCCTCCTTCACCTTCTTAAGTCTCTCTATTTCACTCTCATCCTTCTTCACGGTCTGTTCCCACATCGTCACTTTTTCCTGGTCCTCCTTCAGCTGGTTCTTCTCATAGTCCAGCTGGATGGCCAGGCGGGTCTTCTGTGTCTCAAACTCCAGACTGGAGAGAATCCATAAGAATTATTATTTTTTTATTAAAAGGTACTGGATGCCTGTAGAGCAAAGTAGTCCTGTTAAGGCTTACCGTTTTTTGGCTATTTCATTCTGCCTCTTCACCTTCTCCTCCTCAAACTCTCTGATGTTTCTCACTCCAATCTCTTTACAAAATTCCACAAAGACTTCATCCTCCACCTGGTAAACACACAGAGTGAGATTGAAAGCACTAGTATGCAATGTACAGCTTTATGTTTTGGTGTGTGACACAGTGGTGAGGAATGATCAGTTACCAGATTCATACGGTCCCTAAGCTCTGTGATATCTCTCTCACGGGACTGGATGATCCTCTTGATATCGTTGATACGAGGGCCAAAGTTAGCAAGTTCACTCTCTAATTTAGACTTCTCCTACATAGGTAATGGAAGATAAAGACAAAAAAAGAATACAAGGAGACAGATTAAGGGTTAGAGTTCAAATGATAACAGTGCCAAATATAATATTGATAAAAGATATAAGGCAGCTTACTTTTTATCAAACTGCCAGTAGGGTCAGGGAAAAGTGACTTTTGAAAAAGACCTGAAATAGGCATCTTTGAGTACCTGCATGTTGAGAGACAGGTGGCGTGTTTTGGTCTGTTCCAGGTCACTCTGGGAGTACTTGAGCCTCATCTGTAAGCCATGTGCCTGGGACTGCACCTGCCTCAACTCAGCCTCTTTTCTCTTGGCCTTCATTTGCTCCTGTGAAGCCACACAGGGGACAACAAACAATTCAGGCCACCCAAACAGAGTCTAATTAAATAATTATGACTTTATGAATAATTAAAGTGACTCTGCTCAGTTTTATCATTTCTCTACCTTGAGCTCTTCGGTCAACTTCTCCTTTTTGTCTTTGAGTTTGTCGACCGCCTTCTCATCCCACCGCCGGGCCTTGGCCTTCAGGTCACTGGCTCCCCCAGATATCACCCCCGACTTTTGGAAGAGGGTTCCATCCAGGGCTACAGTCTGGCAGCGAAGAAAGGAAGCACAGGCATTAACACAACTGTTCCACTAAAAGCACACTCTAATGGTAAGAGAGAGAGCTCAATATAATGAGGAGAGGTGAGGCATATGGATCAGCAGATGTTACACAATTTTTTCCTTTCCCCCTGGGTAGCTAAAACCATTTACACATGCATGAGTGGGTTTGTTGGTGCTTCACATGAATACAAATGCACTGTATATTCCTGTGATGTTTACAGACATGCAATATGTAATAGCACCCCTGCACCTACAGTACCTTGTGTCTGTAGGGCCCTCCGAACGCAATCCTGCGCGCGTCCTCCACATTCTCACACACCAGCGCGTTGCCACAGGCGTACTGCAAAGCCTTCTTGATGTGCGGCGGCTCGTAACGGATCACATCAATCACCAGCTTAGCCCCCCGCAGCTCACGCAGCTTCTCGTCGGTGGGTTTCACCTGCCGGGCAGAGCCAGGGTCGTAAAAGGTGACGCATGTTCACTGACCGTGGCCGAAAACAGAGAGGTGCCCAGTGACCGTGCTAAAGCGTGCCCTGTACCTCTAAGTAGTCCAGGGGAAGGAAGGTCTCCGGCTCCCCCCTCTGCTCTTTGATGTACTGGATGCAGTCTCTGCCTGTCTTCTCCGAGTCGACAATGATGGCATCCATGTTCTTTCCAAGGACCTTGGTTACAGCAATCTGATACTTCTTCTGTGTTGGCTGACACAAGTCAATCAGCCTGCCATACTGACCAGATCAATGAGAAAAAGAGGAAATACTTTTAGAATGATAGAACATAACAACAAAATACTGCACCCATACATTTTATTATTTGTTTGGAAACTACAGTAAATAAACATCTCATCTAAAAAATAGCTTTAGCATACAAAGCAATTGTAGTTCTTTATCACTACACAAAATGTTTCCATACATAAATTTCTGTTTCTATGATTTCTGTGATTTATGTATGTTTCCATACAGTACATACATTTCAAAATGAGTGAATAAAAACTAGTTCTGAATCCAAATCAGTGAAAATCACTCCAGAATTGTCTCCTTGTAAACGGCCGAGTGCCACACAGTATTCCGTTTGAAATGATTTTTGCCTCCCCCAGTCTTACCACAGATCCAGGGTAGAGTCTCTTGATGCTCTCCATGATCTCAGCTTTGCGCTGCTGTCTACTGTTCTCCTGTCTGTCAATCCTGGCATCTCCCAGCTGCTCCATCACCTGTGGCCCAAATCAGTCACACACACACATAGACAATCTTCTGAGTTTATCCAGTGTGAGCTCCATGTATATGCGGTATCTTCCCCAATGCTGACATAACTGATGTTCTCAGTGACAGAGCTGGCTATATTGGCTATGCTATATTGGGGGCACCTGATTGAGCTCCATGTTGATCTCATCGATCCTCCTCTTAGCCAGTTCCACCTCCTCAGTCAGCTCCTCTTCCAGACGCTTCTGCTCATCCAGAGACTGCCTGATACACAGCGGCAGAGCATTGTGTTCAGCACATGGAAGACAGTCAGGCAGGGAGTCATAGACAGCACATACCTGCTGGTTGCAATGTAGTCCTCCAGCTTTTCAATTCGCTTTTGGTTTTCCTCTATCTCTCTGATTTTTTGTTTGATCTTGGCCTGGGGTGGGGGGATATGAGATATGAGGGCCTTTTGTTTATCTGCAGGGCATTTACTCATTTAACATACAAAGAAACTCACACTCTACCTCTGTCTCGACCTTCTTCCTCTCCTCCAGGTCCAGACGGTCCTGGTCGGCTTTCTGGTCCCGGTTGAACTTCTCTAGTTCCTGTGCGAGTGTGGCAGCTCGCTTGCTGGCCTCCTCCTTTAGCCGATGGTACTGCTTCACCTAGACACCAGAATAAACATAATATAAGTGACACTGACATGAAGGCTCCTTCCATGACAGCAGATAACACTGTACTGGGCCAACTGACCTGGTTCTCCTCCAGCTGGAGGTCCTGCCCCTGGCTTTGCGCCTCTTCCTCCATGCGCTCCTCAAACTCCTGCCTGGCCTGCTCCACGGCGCCCTGCTCCCGGTCCAGCTCCTCCATGTCAGCCTTGCGCTTCTTGTACATCTTCTGGGCGTTCTGCAGGGACTTGCGTGCGGCCTCCAACTTTTTAATCTTGTGAGCAGTGTTCTCCTTGGCTTTGATGTACTGTGGACGCTTTTGATTCAGCTCAGCATCCTTCTCTCTGGGGGGTTAGAGGAAGGCAAGTGTAAGCACAAACTGAGACTTCTAATGAACCAAGTAAGAACAATGGGAATTTCAATATGACTTTTAATTATTTTCCACAGATAAGTTGAGTATACTTCAAATTGTTTTATTTAGCAGTCATATTTATTCTCCTAAGAGAGTAATGTGAAGGAGAACATTTTTGCAGCGTTTGCAATTGCAACTCTAGTAAAATTTGACAATTATGTCTCCTGTTAACCATGATCTCTAGATCTTTGCGCAATATTTTCCAGAACTTGATCAATCTGTTCTACAGCTCACTTTATCTCTTTCTCCACATTCTGCTGATCCTTCATCATCCTCCCCAACTCTTTCTTCTTCTCCTTCAGCTCTTCCTCAATGTGATCCATCTTTTTCCTGTCTTTTTCAATCTCTCGGTTGCGGTGAGAGAGCTCACGGTTCAGTTTCTCGATCTCTGCCTCATTGTGATACAGCTTAAAGAGCTGCAGCTGGACATGAGCCCTGGCCACCTCATCCTTAAGCCTCTGGTACCGTTCAGCCTGAGAATGAGAGACAGAGAGAAAGAAAACTGATACCCAAACTGAAATAAAATAGATCCATACTTGTAAAAAAGAGCAATAATGGAAATATTGGTAGGGGACTAAATGGAAAACTGAAACCCAAACTGAAATAAAATGGATCCATACATGTAAAAAAGGGCAATAATGGAAATATTGAGGGAAAAAAAACTAAATGGAAAAATCCAATATACTTCCTCCTTTTCTTGCTTGGCTTCTTTGCGTTCAGCGGCAATGTTCTTCTTGCGGTGGTAGTTGAACTGCGTGTCCTCCTCTGCTTTCACCATTTCCTTCTTTCTGCGGTCATACTCCTGTACCAGCTCACCAGAGCGTGAGATCTCCTCAAACAGAGCCGTCCGCTCTTTAGGGTTCTTCATGGCAATGGATTCCACTGCTCCCTGTGGCAACAGTCAGAGAAACCATTGCTGCAATAAATATGAATGTACAAGAGGGGTATGGTGGTGGTGGTGGGGGTGGGGGGATTGGGAGGCAATCCTACAGGAGTTCTAATCACTCTGCAAAGCACACTACACTACAGCAGACTGTGTCCACCTACGGATTCCAACTTGAGATGGAATAACTCTGCTGCATGTTAAGACTGTATGACTCATTAGAGGAATTCATTAGAGGATAAAATACCTTACGGGTTCTGAGCCAGTTTTGGGGACATACTAAGGATTTATTTATTCAGTTATCTCCACTCTCCAATAACCAATGTAGAGTAGAAGGAATGAATGATTATGCTCACTGCATGAATATGCTCACTGAGAGACAGAAAAGCCATTGCACCTGGAAGACAAGGAAGTTCCTGGCTTTAATTAGGATGCCCAGTTTTTCCAGCTCCTCACTATACTCCGAGAGTCCCACCACTTTATTGTTGATGCGATATTCAGAGGAGGAACCTAGAAAAGATTTGCCAAGCCATTATACTGCAGGGTGTATGAGGGGGTATAAAAAACGGTTCAACTATAGCTGAATAAATGGTATACCTATGATGACTCTAGTGAAGGTGCATTCATCTCCATTTTCCTCACAGTACACCATGCCAACAGAGGCACGATTGGCAGCTGGTTTGCCAACAGGGGCGCCGTGGATGAGATCTTTCAGCGTTTTAACACGGAGGTTACTGGTCTTCTCCGCCAGCACAAAACTAATTGCATCCATCAGGTTGGATTTACCTTCAGCATTTGAGATAGTGGCGTTACATTTCCAGTAAAATAATAATTAAGTAAACATTTTGAGCCTGACGTAAGACCACTAATGATTTTCCAACAATGATGTTTTACCAATCCTAAGGGATTAACCCCCTCATAACACAGTGGCATTTATCCCGTTCAGATTTGGTACTGTATGATTATGCTATGATCTATGTTCAGACCCTACTCCTTGAGCACAAAGGGGGTGTGGCACTAGTTACAAAAACACTAGCAATGCATATCACAAATGCTAAAAATTCGTTCGATATGCCAGACATTACTCCTGGCAACAATGAATCAAACATCTGAAATATTAATAGAAGGCTGTCTAATATGAAATAGATGAGCTGTTATCTCTATTGACTTACCCGATCCATTAGGTCCAATAATTGCGGTAAATTTGTGGAAAGGACCGATGATTTGGCGACCTTTATAGGATTTAAAATTTTCTATCTCTATCAATTTCAAGTACCCCATAGTGATGCAGTAATCTGCTGCGGTAAAGTGAAATTATTTACAGTACACGGCTCTCTATGCGGTGAGCAGCTGGTGCGCGAGGGAGTTGCAGCCCGAGACCATATTTTGCCAATGACAATCGTTTAGTCATCAAAGGGGATGTATGTATTTTCTGATCTGTCACAAAACATGATCTGAACCTGTAAACCCTGATGCCAATATTATGTACATCTCATTGCATGCCCCTCCATTCTTCTTCGAATGCTGGTTTGGTCTCGCGAGACAACGTCTAGACAGAATGGGCAGGAGTAAACCAAAACTAGCCAAATAATCAAAATATAAAAACAAGTGTTGCGCAGCTGCGCCATCAGCTATTTTAATACTGAAAAGAGCTAATAAGGCTGTTTAAAAATGATAGTCTAATTATTCATTGCAAATAACAAGTCAGCCAGCAGACCAACCAGCGAGCAACAAGACAAAGTGGTGTTTCCATAGTGACAGAATGCGTCAAACAAAGTTTTGAGCAAGGCGCACGATAGTTTCATCATTTCATGGACAGACTGGATAACCTACATTAAGGTTTGCGCTGTCTTAACACTATCATCACTATAAGATCTATAGTATTAACATTATACTTGTCTATAGCAGTTTTTATTAGAGTTTTCGCTGTTCGCTAGACTGATCTTGAGAATTTGGGCAACCTAGACTTTTGGCCTGGCGCAGTCTGTCTCTTCATTAAACTGTCTGAGTCGCAGCTATTTTGATTGTAATTTAATTTTGTATTTTATGTAATTTAAGGGAAAGTTCTAACGTAACCAGGGAGAAATGTATAAGGTAGATCTGCCTGTGGACAACTCAGCGGCATTGGCCGTGGAGCGCAGAAGGGCAGCTGAGGCGGCCCGCCAAAGCAGAATCTTTAATCCCAGGAACCGAGTCATAGGCTTGGACCTTCACGCGCTGAATCGACAGGTGGCGGAGAGGAGGGAGCGAGAGGAGATTGAGAAGGAATCTCAGAAAGCATATGGTAATAATCATTCATCCTAATACTAGGCCTATCTATCTCATGAAATAGCCTACATTATAGCTGTGTGCCTTCTGAGGTGAATGAGCATTAGTCTGTTATCTATGTTAAAGATGCTTTACGCGCGGCAAACGATAGAATGTTGGAGCAAAGTCAACGAGAAGAGGAGGAAAGAAGACAACAACTTCTGCAAGAGCTGGTTGGGTACAGAGCTACGTATCAGCGACCAGAAGACTCTCGTGATGCCGACCTCACGTATGACCGACAAGGGGCGCTCGCGTTTAACCTTTCTATCCCAGAGTCAGAACTGGGACCTGCAAGCATGCAAGTATTTAAGGTGTGTGTTGGTGTTAATTTTAGGCTGTAGGTGTATGCCTCTTAACGTTTTCTTGTTACCTTTTGTGAACTCTCTACAGCGTGAATTGTTACTTGTTGTGCCAATAGGGAGAGGACCTGGGGGAAAAAGAGAGGAAAAAAGCTCAAATGGAGAAGACTGAGAGGCAACTGAGAGCACAGATAGAGGACACGCAGAAACTACGCCACTGGCACAAACATCAAGGTGAAAGCAGAAATGTTCATGGTTATTTTCAACACCTGTCCTAAACACTTAGCCTACTGCAAGGGAAATTTTCTCGGTGGGTCTTTGATCACTTAAATGGTTAGAATATTATGGATGAACAACACACTGTGTGTATGACACGCATACACTCACGTATACACACTGGAATTTGGTGTCACTAATGGCTGCGCTACGCTGCCTTACTTTGTGTGTTTGTGTATGTTGATGTGTGTGTATGTGTATGTGTGTGTGTGTGTGAGTGTGATGCTTGTTGCTTGAATATTTTAGACCTTCTGCAGGACAAGTACCTGGTGCAACAGGACCTGAGATCAGCTCATCTCCAGGCCCTGGAGCAAGAGGGCAAGCAAGCCGAGCGGCTGGCTCTAACCAGATTTAACCAGTCCCTGGTACGCAGAACACAGTCTTGGCAACACACACTCTATGCACTGTGCGATGTTTGTACAGTGTGCTTATGCAAATTAGTATTTTCAAAGGCGAGACCTTTTTCAGTAAAATGCGAGACGTATGTATTATTCATAGTGTTTGTTTTAAGTGAAAATAACTTGCATCATCTGTTTCATAGACAAACCATTTTAATTGATGCTGTATGTGTGGGTGGCAGTGCTCTCTTTTCCAAAGAGCTGCCATTGTGGCCTTGGATTGTTTGTTTTCACACAAATTGGCCAGTGGGAATTAGGCTGTAATGAGGCGTTACAGTTTTGGGCCCCCACTTCATAGTCTCCCAGGCAGCCACAGCAGGAACTGACATTGCTTTTTATAGACTCGCTCTTAACAGATGCCACCCAAGTCTTCTGAAGGGTGCATGTCCTTTCTGACCAGCAGCTGGTGTCTGTGTGTGTGTGTGTGTGTGTGTGTGTGTGTGTGTGTGTGCTCTTCACAGGCTGAGGAGCGAGCAGCGAGAGAAAGGCAGGAGCGTGAGCAGAATATCGGAATATGTCTGGCCGAGATCAGCCACATGGTGACCTCCGACATGCTGACGGAGTGCCCCGAGGCTGCGGAGAGGCCGGCGTTGCCGGGCCGGGGCCCACGTGTGCTGACTGACCGCTGGAGGGGGATGACTGCTGAGCAGCACAGCGCCATCCTCAGGGAGCAGGAGCGGCAGCGCCTGGAGAACGAGGTATGGAAACGAGGCTAGGCCTAAATATGGTCAGCTATCCGGCTACCGTAGCATCCTCAGGCATGTTTTCCCTAGAGAGGGCTGCTGGCGTTGCGGACGCCGGGAGTGCATTACTGCAATGAAAAGTGCTGACCGCTCGTTAAAAACCCGCCTCTCTTCCTCTTCGCTTCGACCCGATCGTTTCCATTTGTGCCGTTATCCCCACTTTTTTCTACCGCATTTCATTTTCGCTCCAGAAACAAAGAGAGACGGCGCTCCGGCAGGAGCGTGCCTGGGACGAGGAGCGCATGGAACAGGCCAGGGCCCTGGAGGAGGAGGCCAGGAGGGCGCGCGAGCTGCAGAGGGAGAGGAGGATGGAGATGGACAAACGCAACCAGCAACTGGCCCAGGAACAGCAGCAGCAGTAAGCAGAGCCAAGCTGTGCCTCGGCTGAATCCTCTTTGCTGATTCCACCTAATTGTTTTGAGTTTTTTTTGTTTTTTTTAGGAGGCTGGCTAAAAAAAAAAATAATGTGTTTGTTACTTTCCTGGGTTCTGTGATCAGCAACAAAATTTTTCAACACAGTTCAGCTGCATCAAGCAATTGCAGCAAATCTAGAGAAATAAGTGTACCTTTGTCGTTATTTGGCATGGTTGTGTACCGCCTTAATGAGTCAGCATGCCCATCTGTGGTGCTCTGGCACAAGTTCGCTGGAAAATCCTAACCTTTCCGACATCCTCAAAGCCGTGCCACTGTTGTGGCTTCGTGCACTTGTCCCCAGAGCATCCCCAGAGCCCAGCCGTTACCAAGACAACAGGCCTCCCTAGAATACCTGTTTAGGCGAAGTAATTAAGCGGATGCTGTGCAGATGCAAGCAGGGCTGGGCCTGAGCTTGGGCTCTAGAGCACACAGCTTTTGCAGTCCACTCACTCCGCTACCCCTCACACTCACAGCAGGCTAGCCTCTCACATACACACACACACACATACTCTGGGCTGAGCACTCAGCCGACCGTCATTAATCACCCATACAAGATGTGCTCACACACGTTGCAGGCGACCACATCATGACTGACAGGTGTATTCTTAAGATGTCGTTAGATATGCAGGTGGAAAAAAAAAACTCCATTCAGTGTTGGGCTTCTATTCAGTAGGATGCAAACATGCTCCACTTGCCATTTACTTGTGCCTGTTTAGGTTTGGGACCGAGGGGGAAATAGAGCGTAGCAAAGAAGCTCAGCGTGAATTCAAGAAAATTGAATTTTATCGCTTGGGAATAGGTCTCCAAAAAAATCACACACCTTACACATATTTGGGCACTTAGTGACACTTAAGGGAGTGTGTGTGTGTGTGTGTGTGTGTGTGTGTGTTACACTGTGTGTAAAATGAGTATGCCTTTGTCAGTGTGCATGCCACCCTGTGTGTGTAATTGCTTAGAATCATCAGTAGCTGAGTGGTCAATTTAGTGGTTAGGTTTTGAGAGCCATGATTACCAATTTCCAGTGGATGCTAATGGAATATAAATGGATTAAAATTTTGGATTGATCTATTTGGCGTTCACTCTCAGAAAAGCATATTTGTCAATTATATTCATTCTTATTTTATTGGTTATATCATGATTTATCCAAACTTGATTTATTGGACTTTAAATGCAAGGTAAATCAAAAAACATAAAATTCAGTGCTTTCCTGAGTCTGCCAAACTCTCAGCCTTTGGGGGGGGGGGGGGGGGGGGGGGGGGGGGGGGGGGGGGGGGGGGGGGGGGGGGGGGGGGGGG
>JASCQY010000173.1:1010904-1025786 GCA_030264315.1 Sardinella tawilis
ATTTGTCCCCCCCCCCCCCCCCCCCCTTTTGCTTGTTTTTTTTCCTACCAGTCAGCAGTACCTGGACAAGCAGCTTTACACCAACCAGCCTACAGCCAGCTTCTTCTCCCAGTTCAACACCAGCTCCCGCTGATCAGTGGCAGCCTCTCTCAGCCAGAGCAACCCTATTCTGTACTCCTCAGCGGCAGAGACAAATAAAGCCTTTTACCCACTCTTACTCTACTGGGCTGGTAATCCTGTTATTTTGCTGCGTGCCCCTAATATGACACTGCACTCATGTCAGTGTGAGGATTCATGTCTTCTAAAGTGCTGAAAGATTATAGCCCTCTCACACAGAGCTTTGGTTTTGACAAAAAAAAAAAAGTGATCTGGATAATCACAAGAAGCGACATCTGTTTTGATTGAGATTGTTCCAAGGGTTTTTATTTATTTATTATGTAATTACAGTGGCTTATTCAACACACGAGTACAATAATCATGTCTTCCTCAGAAAAGAAAGCCAAACACAAAGCGAACCTCCCTTCCCCTCTCCACCCCATCCCGCCCCTCTCTTCTGCCTCAGCTCTCCAGCTGCCAGTCACTCCCACCCCTCCCGTAGCACAGACAAACCCAGCACCCAGTGAAAGGGGATATGCCCACATAGACTGGCACACACACACATACACACAAGCTTACACACACACACACACACAAGCCTCCCCTTCAGCCACACTCAAGTCTGGTGACACTGCAAACACTACGTCCACTCAAGCCACTGATACTCAGTCACCTTCACGAATGTCTACGTTTTTCTTCTCATTTTTCCAAATTGAGTTTTCTCTTGCAAAACTTAGAAAGGTCCTAAAAGATATGTGGCAATCAACCAAGGTCCTCAAAAGCAAAGGAAGCCAACAGAGAGAAGGCAGTATAGTGTATATCTGTGATGCACCCAATCCTTCAAGCACAGCCCCCAACATGTGGACACTCACAGCACAGAACTCTAGCAGCAGATTGGTAGTATATTGGCATACCCTTGCATCATTACTTAATCCCATATGAAAATAGATTTTTCTAGAAGTACTTTGTCCTGAGCATGTCTCTCACAGCAAATACAGGATGGGCCGATCACGTGCCACTATACCCCTATGAGTGTCAGTCTAATCTGGATCAATCCCATGATATCCCCCTGGACTTGCAATCGCAGCTAAGAAGTCAGGCGGGCCACAGTTGGAACGGTGTGTGTGTGTGTGTGTGTGTGTTTATGAGTGTGTCAGCACTTTGCCAATGCTCCCAGTTGAGTGTGGTTGTGTGTGTGTGTGTGTGTGTGTGTGTGTGTGTGTGTGGACTAGGCTGCTGCACCCCTCTTTGCATCTGTGCCTCAGCAGAAACTGTATCTCAGTTAACAGATACACACAATACTGCGGCTTAGGAGCTACCAGAAATGCAACCAAACAAACAAGGGGGTTCCACCATGTTATTTTTTTTACCCCTTGATAATGTCAACAAGTACTATGAGGACAGGTGGAAGAAGTCTGCATTTTTTCTGGGCTTTTTTTTTTAACTATTCACTACTTTTTTTCTGGAAACAGCCATGTCACATTTAACATGTTAAACAATGTTTAAAAAAATCTATTGGCAACACTTTAAATAAAAAAGAAAAACAAAATAGCTGCAAAACAACTCAACATACTGTATAACACAATCTTTAGGGTTATATTTACATTCAAAGAGGTACTGTATGAGGACTCACCAATTTGTCCTCATGTAGTCCTATAGAAGCATTGTTTGTTTGATTTATTTGTTTTTTTTTTCATTTTGAATTATGTTGATTTTATTATAAATTAATAATTAAACCACATAAGCACTGTTTTCAAAACCCACCCACCCCTTCATTTTGCACCGCTAGACCAATTAAAAAAAAAGAAAACAAGTGGTTTTTGGTATATCAGAAAGAGACCATTCTTCCCAAGCCCCACAAATGCATACATTCTCAATGCTAGACATACATGTTAACCATCACATAAATGATTGTGTTTTAAGTCTAATAAAAAAGTGTAACATCTTGAAAGAGCATGTGGGTGTGTATGTGTTGGTGTGTTTGTATGTGTATATGTGTGTGTGTGTGTGTGTGTGTGTGTGTCTGTCTCTCATCACCCTATTCAACAAAACACTGCCTTGTGCTGCAGTACACCATCAAGTGCGTATCTCTATGGCTTCACACCAACAGGAGCGAAAGAGAGAGGATTTTGTCAGTACACACTGTTTAATACACAGCTCAGTATACAATAGAAACAGACAAAGACAGACATAGAGGACCACACAAAAGAAGTGACAGCATGGTACCTGACACCACATGAATGATTTAGAAGGTGAGATGCCTTTGCTTTTCTGAAGCCATTTGGGAATGTCTGCAGGCACAGGAAGCGATAAGGGATGACTCCTATGTCTATAATACTGTACTTTATGATTAAATCAATACGTGTGACGCTATGTACAGCTTGCTATAAAGTATTCTCATGTCAAAGTTTTCTCTTGCATCCTAACTATGTACAATAGTGTAACTTCTTTTGAGTAATGAGTTTTTGAATTCGTTCTTTTTCTTTTTCTAGTTCATTGAGGTACTTGGAAAAACGAAAGCAAAAAAAAATCGAAAGGGATGATTCAGAAAACAAAACAATGCATTCGGAGTAAAAAAATAAATTATAAGTTAGTAAATCAACATTACGGACGTCTGTCCTCGCGCTGAGATAATGGCATGGAATGGCATACACTGGCCGCAAAACAGAAGTAAACTAAATCTCGTCACATTTCATAACTTGTGCTGTCCGTTATGCTTGCATGATGCACTTATCAGGATATTAAGGCCCACGTTCTATGGCTCTCTGTCCCACTGTCCCCTACTTCTCTCCCTAAACCTGTTTGCAGCCGAGGCCCTGAGGCTACGTATGGCGTCCAGCACAGGGCTTCAGCTGCTCGCTGTCACGTGATGGAGATGTCCGCTGGAATGGGTTGGATGAGATGGAGGAGGAGAGATGTAGATGTCAGTGGCGGTCAGTCAGTCAGAACTGTAACCTCCTGCACTGGACACACAGACAGCAGAGACACAGAACAACAAAAGTCAGTATCAGGACACGTAAAGACTGGATTTTTTTTTTTTTTTTAGTCTGAGTGTGTGTGTGTGTATGCTTGTTTGCATAGTGTTTGTGTGTGTGCATTGTGTGTGTGTGTGTGTGTGTGTGTGTGTGTGTGTGAGTTTACTGTATATGCTGCATGCATGTAATGTGTATGCTTTCTATTTGTTTCTCGTTTGAGAGTGTAAGTTGGAGAGAGTGTAGAGAGTCGGTGCGTGTCTACGTTCAAGTTCAGTCTAAACAATCAGTCAGTAAGTCAGTGAGTCCCTCGGTCAGTCAGTTGCAGCACATCAGACTCAGTTGCAGTGTGTCTGCTAACAACTTGGCATCAGGTGTGTGTTTGCACAGGCACCGGTGGCTACCACCAGTTGGGTGCACAGATGGGTCAATTGGGACAGTTCAGTAGTCAGAATGGGATAGCAGGGACGACTGTGATGTCGCTGTGATGTTTTGGTCTGGACGTTTTGAACAGCGTCCCTTTAATCTAAAAGTGGCGATGAGATTGGCAGCCCGTGATTGGTAGGGGTGTACGCGGGCGGGTGGAGCGGTGGCGAGCCGTCCGAGGCCTCGGTTGGGGGCCCGTCACGGATGCTGCCGCCGCCGCCTCCGCCACTGCTGTACTGGCTGGCCAGCGACTCGTCCATGATCACCTCCGTCTGCACGCTGTGGCTGTTGCCGTAGTCGTCCAGGTTGCCGTCGTCGCTGCACAGCTTGCTGTCGTCGCACAGGGACGGTTGGCTGGCGGTGCGCTTCTCGTCGTTGTCACTTCTCATAGAGACAGAGAGAAAAAAAAATGAAATAAGAAGGAGGAGAAAGAATCAAAGAGAGAGAGAAGAGAGAGATGCAGAGAGGTGGAGATTAGAATATCAATTGTCTTCACAGAGGCTTCTAGGGGATTTGATGTATACAAGCGAGGGCTCAGAGGAGAAAGAGAGCAGAAAAAGCCGGGACAAATGAGAGCCTCAGAATAGAGCTAGACACTGACAGTGGAAAGGCATGCAGAAATGAACCCAAGCACTGCGCTGCATACCTTTCTAGGGATCTGCAAATCAAGGGAGGAGAGCATTGGGAGAGAGGAAGAGGGAGCTTTAGTACAAAGAGAGGGAGCACCACAGGGTTAATAGAACTTAAAATTAAACGCCTCTACTTGGAAAAGCTAGCTTAAAAAAAAAGAAACTATTCTCTAAAACTATTCGGTCATTCGTGCACACACACAAACACACACACACAAACACAAGCTTTCACACACAAGAGAAGGCAATGATAACACACCTGTATTCTCCAAACGTTTCGTCCTTCATGGGTCGGGCCTCAGAGTCTATGTGACATTCTTCTTTATCTTTAACTGAAGGAAAGAGAAAGAATAAATCTTTTTGTCAATCTTTTTTTTGAATCCTCTCTTCCTGACGTTCTAATAGCGTTAGTGCTGTGAGCGTGAGTGTGGCTACTGGGCTACTAGTGTGTATTGGGTGCCAACCTGAGTACTTCCCCCCTTTGCTCCTCTTGATGAAGCAGAGGATGAGGAGCAGCAGCACCAGCAGGGCGATGGCGCTCACTAGCCCGATGAACCAGCCCTCCGTGGCGAAGCCCGCCTGCACCTGCATCACACCTGGCCAACCGCAACGAGGGTACAAGGATACAAGGAAGTTTAGACAACAATACTCAAACACTCACACCCACGGCATTACATCACACCTGGCCAACCCAACAAGGATACAAGGAAGTTTACTACAAGACAACACTCAAAACCTCACACCCACAACATTATACAAAAACACAGAGAATCCTACCCACAAAAACAAATTGACAGAGGTAACTGCAAAGCAAGCGTTGGGCCTGGGAACTGGCTCTAAGTTTAACAAGGAGCGATGAATCACTGTTGACATTCATATTGCTCTGTGTGAATCATCTCAGAAGAGGACAAGAGATGTCATACAGTATCCTCTCCAGCTCAAGAAGCGCACCTAGCGCTGGGTCCATACTCTCGGATGGGATAGCTACCTGCCCCATCGGTCTGGATGTCCATGTCCCAAAAGCGGGTGTTGTTGTAGACCATCTCCAGGCCGTACTGGGTGCCCGGCTGCAGACCGTGCAGCTGGTAGAAGGACTTGGACGAGTCCAGCTTTTCCGACTCCATCCACTTCCCCCAGCCTGGCCCGAATCACCGCACAAGACACAAGAAGAGAGACGTCACATTTAATAGCGCTCACCAACACTTTTTCTTCATCACAGAGCAAAGAACAAAATTCAGTGATGCAGCGCAAAGTTGAAACGTTTCCAGGACAGGATGTCAGTGGAATTTGATTGGTTAGGGAGAGGACTCCATTCCCTCTCCACAGGGTGTGCAACGGAGTGAGAAGAGCCGTATAAGGAAAGCCGTAAGAATGGGGGCAGTCTTAGAATGGGGGAAAAGATGTGTTGCTGACACCCTGTATAGGCTGAATTACCGCGTGATAAGTGTGTGTGTATGTGTGTGTGTGTGTGTGTGTGTGTGTGTGTGTGTGTGTTTGTGGCCTGTCATTACAGGTATAGTGGCATTATTTTTATATTAACAAGCCTAAGTCTTGAATCAAGCAGCATAGCCAACTATGGTTTGAACCCCCGGGACTACCACTACATTTGTACACTAGTGGTTGTTCTCTCTCTCTCTCTCTCTCTCTCTCTCTCTCTCTCTCTCTCTCTCTCTCTCTCTCACACACTCACGGTTTTTATTGAAGTAGCGGACATGGAAGACAACGCTCCTCTGTCTCTCTTGTGACGTCCAGCTGAAGTTCACAGACGTCTCTCCCACGGAAATACTTATGTTGGCTGGAGGAGCTACAACCAAGAACAAGTGATTTCTTATATTCACCATCTAGCCAAACAGGATCACAGTAATATGGTCAAACAGTTCCTGCCACAACCTTAGACAGTCTGCTGACAACCACAGACTGTTACAGGACCTTCAGTACATGGAATTATCACCAATAAGGTAAAAAAATGTATAAAAGTGCATTGGGATACAATACTAAGTTGCCACATCAACTGTGAGGCAGATACTCCCTCATACCTCCTTCCAGAGTTGTGACCCCCTCCCTGGTGGCGGGCTCACCCTCCCCTGCGCCGGTGCGCCCCCGCACATGGAAGCGGTAGCGGCTGTGAGGGTCCAGCTGCTTCAGGGTCTCGCTGGTGACCTTGGGGTTGTCAATGGACACCACCTGCATGGGGCTGTCTTCAGTTTCCACAACTGAACACACAAAACAGAAAAATAATGTTGTTTTTTTCTAGTGTGTAGATATTGTTACTCTCATGGATTATTAACTAGTATATCTACCAGGCACGTACTGCTTACATGACAGAATGCTTTGGCAACACCGTGATAACCCCTAGTCATGCTAATCAGGCTCATATACCGTAAGTGGATCTGTATGGGGGGAATAAATCCTTCTTAGCGTTGTGAGATGAGGGAGAGATAGAGAATGGTGGCAAGAGAGAGAGAGCGAGAGAGATGAAGAAGAGAGAGAGAGAGAGATAAATGGCCAGAGAGACAGAGAGAGAGAGGTAAATCCTGCTTAGAGTTGGCAGATGAGCGCTTGTGTCTGGCAGGAGAGAGGGGCTGGGCACTGGACTCACTCCTCTGGTACTGCAGCAGGTAGCCCGTCAGCACTCCGTTGGGCTGGGCAGGAGGCCTCCAGTGCAGGGTCATCTCTGTCTCGGACGGGCTGTCCAGATCCAGGGAGACCGGAGGACTGGGCACTGGAATGTCACACAGACACAGACACACGCAAACAAACACACACACCCACACTCTTTGAGAATCTTTACAGACATATTTTCTTTCTCTGCCTGTCTACTTTTTTTCTATGTTTGCGCTTGTTGGTGATGCACATGATAATTAAACATTACCCTCCACTTCAAGCCTCCAACCACATCCTCACTTGTGTGTCAACACCATCACTTTCATCAAATGCATCAAGACATCACACTCATCATCACCACTTGTTATCTCTCTCCATTTTAATTCTCTCTCACACACACACACACACACACACACACACACACACACACACACACACACACACTTTTAGTTGTACAGTATCAAGGTGGCCAGACTGTACAACTGTGTGAACAGATTTCAGCATAATTTATTTTATGAATTTATCTTTGATAGCAATTTTAGCGTTTTTGTCATCAATGTTCTTGATTATGTTATTGATCACTGCTTGAAAAAAAGAGATTTCTCAACAGGGCTACAGATCCATCCTGAGCTTTGCAGTCCCCAGTGCTTTTGAGTAATCTGATTTTCACAACAGAACATTTTCCATCTTAACTTTTTTTCTCTCTCCAGAGAGAGAGGTGTGCTTTTTACCTTTGCATACACTGCCTTTTCCTATACTGCTCTCTCTAGATCCTCGTAAAAGTTCAACGTTCAAATTTGTTGCTTTTGTTGCAAATTACTCAGAATGCCCTAGAGTTTGCAGAATACTGCAGTGGACTTTCTCTGCAGCGCTCCGATACAAAAACACACCCAGTGCCTTCACCTGCTCAGTAGCTATTTTGTTTGCCAAGTCCGATCTCATCGCTGCACCAGCACTTAGGCTATGGATACATCAGAGACTACAGTATAAGCCAACTATAGTCAATTACAGACATTACAAGCATGCACTTCAAGACAGTGTTTGAAACATTAATGTTAATTTGTCCAGATATACCACTGTATATATAATTGCTTTTAAAACCAGGATGTTTTGTTTTGTTTTTTTTTGTTTTGTATCTCTCTTTGAGAATCTTTACAGACATATTTTCTCTCTCTCCCTGTCTACTTTTTTCCCATGTTTGCACTTGTTGGTGATGCACATGATGATTAAACTTTACCCTCCACTTTAAGCCTCCAACCACATCCTCACTTGTACATCATCGCCTTCACTTTCATTAAGCAGATCAAGCATCGTGAAATCACATCACTTCGCACACACATCATCACCACTTGTTATCCCTCTCCACTTTCACTCTCATACACACACACACGCACGCATGCACGCACACAAACACACACACACACACGCATGCAGGTGCACAAACACACACACACACACAATGGAAAATGCGGAATGATATTACCAGCTGTGAAGAGACACCGGTGGTATATTGGTGGATAACCCCACGGCGAGTGATGCATAGAATGCATCTTGTCCAATCAGAAACTGCTAAAACGTTGAACCGTACTGTACCTAACTGTTGCATACAGTAATTTGCATTCATCTCTCTCTCACCTCCTTCTGGTGTGTGGAATTTGAGAGGCTCAGAGGCCGGGCCCTCTGCTTTGCTGTTGTAGACGCTGACGCTGATGGTGTAGCGAGAGTACGGCTGCAGCCCCCCAACCACCTTCTTCTGCTCGTTGGGGCCCGTGGCCACCACCTCCTCGATGGGCAGCTCCCGCCCCCACCGGGCCGGCTCCTCGCGGTGGTGCCTGCTCTTAGAACCGTGGTTCCACAAGTGGATCTAAAAGCAGGTGAGGAGATCAGACAAAAGGGCGACTGGTAAGGACATGAATTACCAGAACGATGATTTGGAATCGCTGGAATTATAACGGGCACAGATGGAATGGCAGGTGTGTGTTTGTCTGGAATGTTCTTAAAAGCAAAATGAGGCGGAAGAAATTCATTGTGTCATTTTGGCCTCACCTTGTAGCCGAGCAGATGTCCTCTGACCGTGTCCTTGTCGATCGCAGCCCAGGTGACCTTGATGGTTGTGGTGTTTATCAAAGCCACTCCGACATCCATGGGAGCCTCCAGAGGAACTGCAAATGACACACAGAGAGATTAATGGCCAACGGCAGGCCTGAGAGACAGGCCCAGTGGGACGCCCAGCACTTACAATACCTGCCAGCTGACTCCCCCCAGCCCACGCACATACACACACACACACGCACAAACGTATGTACATGTAGGCTACACACGCACGCATGCGCGCATGCACGCACAAACACACACATGCATGCGCACATACACACACACACACACATACACACACACGCTGTCTGCCCTCACCATCTTCCCCAGAGTAGCCAATGGAGGGCACAGGGTCCGGGGCTGGGCCAAGATTGTTGACTGCCTGCACTTTGATGTCGAAGGCGGTGAAGTTGCCAACCCTGGTGATCACGTACGGTGGTGTGGTGGTGAAGTTGGAATTCCACATGGGACCAGCGCCAACCACCTTTCTCCACATCACCTTGTACTGGAACTCAGGCCCGTTGAAGCTCCGTCTGTCCATTTCCTGGATAGACACACACATGCACGCACACACACACACACACACACACACACACACAAACCACATAACTGCAACAAATACATGATTCACCAAGCACCTGTGCCTTTGAAAATATATCCTATTAGAACATCAATCTGAAAATGAAATCATTTTTGAAGCCAGTTGACGAAGAATTCAAAGGACTTAAAAAAAAAAAAAATACATTCAACCTGAAAAAGCCAAATCCATTTTCCCAACTACCCAGGGGAATAACCAAAATGTACCATTCAGGTCGAGTTGTTCTTTCCATTTGTGAGTGACACAAAAGACTAGAAATTGGTTCAAATTGCAGCATTGCGGCTAAGAGGAGAGCGATGGGGCTAATGCAAGGCACAGGCTAGGCCAGGGCACCTACCTCCCAGGTGATCACAAGTGTATCGGGGTCCATAGACACGCTCCGCACCCCCACAGGATTGGTGTCTGGTACTGCGAGAGAGATATCAAAGATTCATCAGGTTAAAATTAGGACGAAAAGCCATAAAAAGGGCGAGCTAGATTTGGTGTCACGGCTCTCTGCACTCATAAATATCAAATAAAGGTTTCATCGGTAGCTTCTGGTGACAAAAGTGCGGAGGAAGCTCTTGCTCTTGCAGGTGTATAAAACTGAAGCATGCAAAGCATAAAGTAACAGGCCTAAGTTTACCTGCTGCAGGAGTGGAGTGGGAGTTCGAGGGAGGGCTCGGTTTACTGGTTCCCACGTCGTTGATGGCCAGGACCCGGAAGCGGTAGGCCAGGAAAGGCTGCAGGGGGATGTCGGTGTGCAGAGTGTCGCTCGCTACCCGCATCAGCACCTCCCAATCATCTGTCTCCACGCCCGTCACCTCCGTCTCCACCACGTACTCTGAGGATACACACACACACACAGACAAACGCACACACATTTACACACAAAAATACTTCTCAGGCAAGACAGTTTACCTTTCTTTAAAAACAAGTGGATACCACTGACTGTAACCTAATAACAGTATGATCTAAATGATGAATGCAGCAGATGGCTGTGAGTGTACTGTACCTATGATGGGGCTGTTGTGGTCATCTCCTGGTGTCCAGCTGAGTGTCACACTTCGGTCCTTTGACTTGATCTGAGGCTTAGATGGCGGGTCTGGAAAGTCTGACAGCAGAGAGCCCAGATAGGCAGAATTAGCTTAATGAGCATCCCTTAAGCAACCCCCCCTCTCTCTCACTATGGGGCTTTTCTCAGGAGACACGCAGAATCATCACACTTTCCCACCGCCTATCTTACAATGTCCTTAATGTAGGTCAGACTTTTCCTAACTCCTAGGGCTTACGGAGACTTAGAAGAATCCCAGAGGGTCAGGCTCTGCAGTCATATGGGATTTTAAAAAAAGACTGATGAATGAAGACTTGAAGACTTGAAGGCATGAAAACTTTTGCAAATGTCGTACCGACTATGGTGATGGAGCCGCTGGCCTGTGCCATGTCCAGATCTGTGATGACCTCGCAAGTGTAGACCCCCGCATCCTCCTCCTGGACGTCTGCCACGATGAGGTCGGGATCCTCAAAGGTGTACCTGAGATATAGTTCAACACAGCTCTGTTACGACACACTTATTCAGTGACAGGGTTCATTAAAACACAACTTGTGGGCTTGTTAAAACAGTGTTGTTGATATCTTATACTGGAGCTTGTGTTTGCCTGCTTTAGAACAATCTTAAAAATGCACTCATTTCAGCCAATTACCATTCAAGCGATTGTTGTACAGCATCCTACTCGTTTCATAGCAACAGTTTAACTACAAATATGAAAACCACGAGGTAAATGGAATCGGCTCCACGCCTCAGATGTCAAGTCAACATCTGCATCAGTCATCTGATCCATGTCTTTGCCCAAGCGTGGTTCCTTACTTGTCATCCATGGACGAGCCCAGCAGCTTCTGCCCGTCCCTCCGCCACAGCAGCTGGTGGTCCAGCCCGGGGTCCACCTTGGCAATGCAGGTGAAGATGGCCGGCTTGCCCCGCTGCACCCGAAGGTCCAACGGTGGAGAGATGATCACTGTTCTGTCTGGTGGAGGGAGAGTGAAGGCATTCATATTTGATGCTCCTCAGGGAAATAAGACACTGGTCTGCCTTGCTCCAGGGCAGACTGAGGCAGTGACTCAAATAATAATTGCCACTGTGGCACATCAATGGATCGGAGAACAGATTTGGGTTGCCAGGGAAAATAATAAAGAGAGAAATAATAATTTAGAGAGCGGCATATGGAGTTAAATGAAGTTAAATTAAATGAGAATCAAACTAAGTTAGGCGTTACGGCAAGTAAACTGTGAAGAAATGAATTGAGTAGAGAGGACAGAGTCTGGGAGGAGAGAGAATGAAATGAAAAGAAAAAATAAATGAGGGAAATATAAATGAGAGAAAATAAAATGGAATTGTGGTAGGGGGAGGGATGGCTAGAGGAAAGGGAAGACATTTCTCTCCTGATTGCTTGAGATGCATCATGGTGAACAACGGCATACTGTAGGGAAGAGACAAAATGCTTGTGTGTGAGGGTGAGGGTGAGTGTGTGTGTGTAAGAGCAAGAATGCTTGTGTATACAGTAGATAGAGCAAGTATGCTGTGTGAGCATGTAATGCATATAGCGTGTATGCATATAGCATGCAATGTATATGCTCGCATCTAATCCATTAAGCATTGACTGAATGGGAGCGTAAGTGTTGTGATAGTATTAATGTTCGTAAGGGAGTTTGTGTGTGCGTATGTGTATGTGTGTGTGTGTGGGTGTGTGTGTGGGTGGCGGTACGCGTGAGTGTGAGTGATTGTGGCAGACTCACTGAGCACTTCCAGCTCGGCGCTGATGGAGATGTTGGCCTGGGGAACGGAGCAGGTGTACAGGCCCCCGTCACTGCGCGACACGTTACTGATCTGCAGGGCGCCTACACTCAGCTGAGTCACTCGCGGGGGTGACAGGGGGGAATCCAAGTCCTCACCCTCCCTACAAACACACACACACATACACACACACACACACACACACATATAGTGATTAGAGATGAGATAGAGATGCATACATAAAACGCAACTATCTCTGTGGGGGGGGGGGGGCGTTTGTGTGTGTGGGGCGGGCGGGCGCGTATGTGTGTGAGTGTGTGTCTCACCATATCACCACAGGCCGTGGCGAGCCAAAGCTCTTGCACTCCAGCTTTGCCTTCTGTCCCTCGATGAAAGTGTACTTCTTGCCGTTTGGCGTCAGGATCTGTGCGGGCAGCTCTGCACCACAACAAAACAAAACAGGCCCAGGCATTCAGCTCTCCGCTCATTCACCCCCACATATATGACCCTCCCACTGCCTTACTGTTACTAGAGACGCTTGATAAAAGTGTTATTCAGTATCTTTGCTGTTACCATTTCATCTGGCCCCTCTCTTACAAGCAGCCATTGTGGTCTGGGTTTTTTTTCCCCCTCCCTCTCCTTGTTATTATCAAGAGTCTAAATACTAAAGCGATGACACTGGGATGAATTGCTGTATTGTGTGTTAAAAAGAGAGCGCTATTCCCGTCTACTAATAGTACTAATAGGAGTGTTATTGTGCGGAGAGACGCGGCGGAGAGAGAGAGAGAGACAGAGACAGGCTGAAGGGCGGAGGCGGAACGAAAGAATATCAATAAAGCGCCGCTGCCCCTGCGCAGATGGATGGCCGAGCGCCGCGCACAAACACTCCCTCACCGATAACGTAGACGTAGGCGTTGGTCACAACGCCGGCGTGCTTGTTGGTGGCCTCGCACTGGAACACAGCTGTGTCTCTGTAGTCCACGTTCTTCAGGGTGAGGACACCTGCTCGGACGTTGCGCCTGCGGTCTGGGTCGATCTCTGTGTTGCCAAATATAAGCGCTCACATTTAGTAACACACACACACACATATACTCTCACACACAGATAGAGAGTGTGTGTGTATGAGTGAGACAGTGTGTGTGTGTGTGTGTGTGTGTGTGACAGAGAGAGAGACAGAGATTGTGTGCTTATTCAAAAGTGGTCCATAACACACATAACCAGCAGCCTTGTGTTTGGAATGATTTAATGATTCATACTCCCCTGGTGTCAGCAGTCATGGGGGCTGAAGCACAACATGCCTGGAATGCAACTCAGCAGTGGGCAATCACACATCGCTGCTGTGGACTGTTTGTGTGAGTGAGGGAGCGAGTGAGTGTGTGTGTGTGTGTGTGTGTGTGTGAGTGAGTGTGTGTGTGTGTGTGTGTGTGTGAGTGAGTATGAGTGTGTGTGTGCGTGTGTGTGTTGTGTGGTCACCTGAGAGAGGATTTCCATTAATGCTCCAGCTGATGTGGGGAGAGGGGATGCCACCAGCCTCACACTCCAGACGCACCGTCTCTCCCGGGGCATAAAGCTGGCTCTGGGGCTCTTTCTTCCAGTATGGAGCCGCTGCACACACACACACACACACACACACACACACACACACACACACACACACACAGACACACACACAGACACACACACACACACACACAGACACAAACAGTCTGACAGTCAGTGGGATTACCACCAAATACCTACTCTCAGAATATCACACAATGATCATTAGAAAGCTGTGTTTCACACCAAAAAGGGACATCTTTACACCAAAAAAGGACATCATCATTCAAGTTAGTTTTGGGTAACTGCATTCATGTACAGGAAAACAGGCCATGATTTCTGTTCGGTACATCAAGTGAACACAGCCACTCAGGGATCTGTTTGTTTGTTGCAATTCTAAAAAAGGAATGAATAATGAATAAATGAGCATTTTTTTTTCTCCTACAACGTATCAGTGGAAGACATTGTGGGAAGAGATAAACAGTCCCACGGAGCTTTCTATGTAAATCAGTAACCCAAAAAGCCTTAGAGAGATGATGGAGCAGGTGTCTACCCACACTTACCTTCCACAGAGACGGTGTAGACGTGGGTGGCCGTGCCCTGGGAGTTACTGGCCATGCACTGGTACTGACCAGCGTCGTCCTCCTGCACCTCGTGGAAATGCAGCCGAGTGCCATTGCTCTCCTTCGAGATGCGCGACTCCAACAGCTCGCCGTCCTTCCTCACCCACTGGATGGTGGGGGTTGGGCTAAGGATGGAGGGAAAGAGGGGAGCGAGGGAAAGGGGGGGAAAGAGGGAAGGAGAGGAGGAAAAAAAAAAAGAGAAAAAAATCAGCACATTCACAGATGGGTCACCGTCTCGCCGGTAATGGTGAGAGGGACTCGCATGCATGGCCACCCGCGCTGGCTGACAGGCAGAGGGGCAGTTAAGGGACTCACAGGCCCTGGACGATACACTCCAGCTCCAGGCTCTGGCCCCTCAGGACGCGGTGCTCACTCTTGCTACCGCTGGGGCTCAACATCTGAGGCCTTCGATTCCGCACCACTGAATTAGCTGTAGAGAGAGACAGAGAGGGAGAGCGAGAGACAGAGGAAGAGACAGAGAGAGAGAGAGAGAGAGAGAGAGAGAGAGAGAGAGAGAGAGAGAGATGGCCC
>JASCQY010000173.1:1106495-1145132 GCA_030264315.1 Sardinella tawilis
CCCCCCCCCCCCCCCACAAATACAGCCACAATGAAATCCACGTTACAAAAGTGAGAGGCCATTCTATCCCGGGAAAAAGAAACAATCATCCAAAGATGACAAAATATACATACATATATTTTTTTTGTACCTGTGTGAGCTGAGCCTGGTTGACCTGTGGTTCTCGGCGCGGCGTGGAGCTGCTGCCCTCCTCCGCTGCCGTGGTTGAGCCGCTCCCCGCGGCGGTGGCCTCTCCGGTGGAGCCCGCTGGGGCCGAGGTCCCGGAGCCGGTGGTCCCGGCGGAGCTGGTGTCCTCCTCGGGCCGCACGGTGCCCTCGCGCTCCTTGGCCAGGCGCTCCTGGATGACGGGCTCGCCGCGCAGGATGTGGCACAGGATGGCCAGCATGGACTCGGCCATGCGCCCGCCGTACACCTTCAGCGGCTTGCGGTTCCACAGGCTGCGGATGCAGTTGAAGGCCGCCTAGGAGAAAGAAAATCGAATGTTTATAGATCACATTTATAAAGGAGAATAAAACGCTTAAATAATCTCTAGTCAAAAGCTTTTCATGTCAAACAAGAATCATTCAAAAGCTTTTCATGTCAAACAAGAATCACAATTTTAACAGAGGATCACAAAATGACACATTGAAAGACAACATACTGCAAAAGGCATTTTTTAGATACACAGAAAGATGGCTGTTTGACAAGAGATGGTGTAGGTGGCTGCTGCAGTGGCTGTTCAACAAGCGACTGACTGACCTTCTGGGTGACGATGAGGAAGCGCAGGGCGCTGAATTGGGGTGCGGTGGTGGTGACTCCGGGCACCTTGGCGGGCAGGGAGTGGGGAGAGTCCAGCACGGTGCTGGGGTTCACCATCTTCTCCACCAGCATGAGCCAGGCGTCCAGGAACTCGCCCGTGCCGTCGGGCAGGTCGGTGTGCTCTAGCCCCTCAGACACGGGCACCTTCCCTCCCATGGACAGGGCCCAGTTAAACGTCCTGGTGGTCAGGGGAGACGAAGGAGAGAGACAGATGGACGGACAGACAGACAGACAGACAGACACCCATTAGTCTAAGTTAACATATCTAATCTAATATCTAATCACAGTTTCTAGTAATCACAGAAGCTTTTTGAAAGGCGTTCATCCTGAGGTATCTGCTGCACTCACTCGAACAAGGCATCGTGGCCACCGGAGCAGAAGAACTTCTGCAGCATGAGGTGGTAGGGGTACTTCCTCTCATCAAAGAGCATGGGCGACGTGAAGCCCACGGAGCAGATGAAGAACGTCAGCCTTGGGGGTGGGTGGGAGGAGGAGAATATCATTAGTCTATTAACTCTACACCAATTAAAAATCAAGTCTCTATCAATTAGAAATCATACGAATCTTTTTGCTGCGGGTTTTCAAATAACTGTGCAAATAATGAAGTCGGAAATCTAAAGCTCCAGCCATAGTCTACTCCTCAGTCAGTGAAATCAATACGCTTCTTGGACAACACTGACTGAGCTGAAAGAGATTGCTGACTGTGAAAAGCCCCCGAAGCCAAAAGCTAAAAGGCAAATGCAGAGGACCTCAGAGACCCAGCGGAATGAGGAGGAGGAGGAGGAGGAGGAGGAGGAGGAGGAGGAGGGGGGAGGCCCCCGGCATACCTGAAGCGTGGCGTGGGCGTGTAGGGCGGTGGCTGCCAGCTCAGGCCCTTGGTGAGCAGCTTGGTGAGAGAGGAGGCGGTGGCGCGGGCCGCCGGGGTGGGGGCCGTGCCCGTGCTGGTGGTGTGGTGCGATCGGCGCTGACGCACGGGCGAGCCCACGCACAGCTTCACCAGCAGCCCGAAGAGCTCGGCCAGAGCCCGGCCCAGACGGGAAGAAGCTGCGGGACGAAGAGTCAAAAGGAATTCACTCTCGAGCCAGAAGGTGCTAGGTCGGGTTCGGCTTGAGCAACCATTATCTACTTATCTGAAATACACCAGTGCTTAGAGAAACATGCTGGCAAGACAAACATAAATATCATTCCAGTTCTGCTAACAGCTAACAACTGTTGGACTCCCAAACTAGAGGCACGCTGCTGCTGTGGCAGCACCACTGACCTGAGAGCAGAGGCTTGATCTGCTTGATGCGTGTGGCCATGGCCGGGGTGAGCTTGGACTTGGCCTTGGGGTCGGCGGCGGTGGGCTCATCCGTCTCCATGGGGGCCAGGGTGTCTCCGTCCAGCCCCATGCCCTCCAACAGCCCTTGAGCTGAGGGGTCCACGGCCAGAGCATCTGCCTCTGCTGGAGCAAACATGAGACCCAGTTCAGCATCCACACCATCTGCACCCTTGTGACTGATAGCAATGTATTTTTATTCACATTCATTCACATTCACACCTGATGGATTGCACATCTTAGTTTGCATATTTACTATTTTGATAGCATGCTTTAAAAAAAAGAAAGTCAACACATCTATGGCATAGCAACAATAAGATGTTCTGGCAGCATCTTTGGCATGAAGTCAATCCTGAGTCAGTACTGAGAAGCCTTTGTCTAAAGGGCACTCCACACCAAAGACTCACAACGAGATGAGTTGCAGCATTCTAAAAACCTGCAACTTGCTTAAATGTCCTTTCTAAAAAATTAGTGAGTTATTTCTCCGCATTCTTCTAGGGTTATTCAGTATCTTTGATCAGGGTCTCCGCGGACCAGCCACCGCTCATCACATGTTTGTGATCGTACTCCTCAACAGGTTAAGTGACACTCCCTGCATTTTCATGCAAATAATAAACGCAACAAATTTTGAATCAGTTTAGTGGGGATAAACTGACTATGCCCGTGTCTTGTAAACATCTTTTTCAGATCGAAAAAACTAGTCAACCGCGCAGAGGCCTATGCTCTAAACGTGACATTCTACTTGCTTGTAAACAGGTTAAACTGTTTATTGACGTAAACGGAATTTGGCCAAATTGGCTGATTCAAACCCATTTATTGGCTGCATGTAAATGCACTGATTGTGTCATAAAAGCGGTGTAAAACCGTGAAACCGCCAATTGACATGTTGAATGTCAATGCAACCTCTCGCAACTGCTCTCAAAAGCGGTTTCGTCCCATAGTGAATCTCCCATCTAAACTGGCCTTTAGCCCACATGCTGATGGTCTTGCATAATTAAGCAGTAACACCAGTAGGAGTGCATGAAGAGAGAGCAGTGCTTCCCCTCTCCTAATTAGCGCTCGCTGAAGAGCTCGGCTCAGAGTTGAGCGTCTATTTACCGGTTCTCCTGCTGGAGGAAGCAGCGCTGCTGCCTGATGGCTTCTCCTCCTTGGGAACCAGTTTCTGCATGTCGGCCTGGCCAAACTCACATCCGGGGGGCAGGCTGCAGGGAGGGAGCCGGAGAGAGAGGAGAGAGGGGTGAAAGGAAAAGAGAGGGACAGAGAGGGAGAGCAGACAGGATTAGCACCACGGGAAGGGGGCGAGAGGTTAAACAAAAAGGCTGATTGTGTGGTAGCAGGAGGTCTGTATATATATATATGTGTGTGTGTGTGTGTGTGTGTGTGTGTATATACATATATATATAGATAGATAGATAGATATATGATAGAGAGATAGATAGATATAGAGATATATAAATATATATAGATATGCATGTATGGGCGGGGTGGTGAGAAGCGAGTGCTGACCTGTTGGGCGTGCAGAGGGACAGCAGCACAGTGCTCTCCCACACCAGTGAGCAGTACAGCTGACTCAGTTTGTTCAGCACACTCAGGCCAAGCTGGGAGCCCCACTGATTCACTGAAATGGCCCTGATCTCACTCTGCAAGACAGAGAGAGAAAGGGAAAGAGAGAAAGAGAATGAAAGAGAGAGAGAGAGAGAGAGAGAGAGAACAAGGCAGGGGAGGATAGAGCGAGCGAGAGAAAGGAATTCACATCAGCATTCTTCGCAGTGCTTCTGCCCACATATCCAAACAGAGCACAGAGCCTGGACAGAAGAGCAGCGGTTCAGAAAGGCTGCATCTGACCACGTCTTTCTTGCAGTCTTTTCTGTCCACTCGAGCCCCCTCTGACCCTTCCTTCCCACACACTCACCTGTCCCACGCGGCACGTGTGGACGAACATGAGGATGTAGGCGTGGGCGGCGGTGAGCGCGTGCAGGAGCGGCGTGGCGCTGGCCGAGAGCGTGGCGTCGGTGACGTGGCCGGCGTTGGCCAGCTCGCGCAGCAGCACCGAGCCGCCGGGCACCTCGATGGGCCGGTGCAGAGGCTCCAGCGCAGTCAGGATGCTGTCCAGCTGGCACAGGCCTTCCTGCAGCACTTTGGGCTCATGAGACAGAGTCTGCAGGGACAAGAGGAGGAGGAGGAGGAGGAGGAGGAGAGAGACACAGGGGAGGGGTGGGGGGGGGGGGGGGGTTGACTAGAACCACCCAGGACAGAAGAGAGACTAAGCATAAGGAGGATGCAGAGAACCTGGCATCACTTTATCTGTGTTTATTTGGGGAGGACAGTCTGAACAGTGAAAGCTGACATGACTGTGGCAATTGGCTGAACCTCTTTCCCGCTTTGTCGGGGAATTTGAGCTCCGTTTCAAAAGCCATGAGTCATTTGTAAGGCACTTGTCAGCGGGGAGCAGCAGACACAGAACTGACAGCCCTGACCACACATGGCCTGGTAATGATTTTGTCCTTCCCTGAATCAGAGGTCCTGTCTCAGGTCAGGTGTCTACCAGTTTGCCTCTCTGCTTAATGCCATGGGCAAGTCTGACTCAGCTGTAGTCACGTTCGGTATGTCTCACCAGTATGGACTTGCAGACTCCCGCCACAGCCTGGCATGCAGGGGACGTGGGGAAGTCGATGGGTAGGTTCGGTAGGCCGAGGATGGAGACCAGGGGCAGCAGGCCCTTCTGGTTCACAAACTCCTGGCAGTGGTCATCGGTCGTGTTGTTGCTGAGGATGGACTCAACAAACTTCATCTAAAGAGGACCAAAAGAAAGAAAGAAAGAAAAAAAGAAAAAAAGAAAGATAGACAGACAGAGACAAGTCACAGAGAGAGAGACAGAGAGAAACAGGGCGAGCGGTTAACCCAGGGGTACGTGCTTGTTTGGAGGTGTTTTCCATTGGGCATGTATGGACAATCAATGGCATTTGGGGGCCTTGTTGTTGTGCCTCTGTGGAGGGGGCGCTGGCCTAACACTCACCACATTCAAAATATAATCCATGAGGGGAATGGGGATTCTCTCTTCGGTGCCAACCACTCTGCGAAAGCAACAAACACACACACACACACACACAAAAATACATGGTCAACACTTTCCACATTAACAGGCCAGGGGCCGGAGACACAATTATCCCATTGCACCACAGACTACTCCACCGGGTGACATACAAAGGGCTCCTGTTCACACAAACGCCACGAGACGGAATGTGAACTAACTGTCTGTTGCTCTCCGGCTCCCCCTGCTGCTGGCTGAAGGTGTGGAGCGCCTCCTCCTCCTCCTCATCCTCGCTGGAGGCCTCCTCGGCCGCGTGGTTGGAGCGCGTGGAGGCCACCACCACCGTGCCGTCCGCCTTCTGGATGGAGGGCTTCTGGCAGATGTACTCGGGGGCTCGGCCCAGGTTACAGATCTCCTCCAGTAACTGCAGGGGTGGGGGGGGGGGTGGAGGTCATTAGCGTTAGCTCTAGTGATACACTAGCCAGCGTTAGCGCCAGCGCTACGCTAGCCACCTTGCTTGATCTTGAGCGTATTTGTCATGTTTGAACACTCGACTGAGCGCACCTTAATAATGGCTGTTGTGGCGTCGGTCTTCAGTGTGGGCTGGTGTCTCATCAGCTCGTCCACTGCACTGCCCAGGTTGGAAGCAGTGTCTCCTGAAACACACACACACATTAGCATCCACATTAGAAGAGTACGGTCCCAATTCTCTGAGGCAAGCTCAAAAGCCAGTCAGTTTAAATTCCCCCATGACTGTGGATGTGTATGTCTCAGAGAGAATGTATCAAAGAGAGTACAAATGAGAGAGTTTGCCTCTGTGTGTGTGTGTGTGTGTGTGTGTGTGTGTGTGTGTGTGCGCGCGCACACATGCAAGTGCACTCTGGCTGAACTCCTGCTGCTGCTGCTGCTCACCCAGCGGGTCGGAGCTGCGTCTGCGGCGCATGGCGGGCAGGTAGTCGGGGGACAGCAGCACCTTGAAGAGCCGCTCGAAGGGCTGGCACTGCACGAAGGAGTGCAGGCCGCGGGCGTTGAGGCACAGGGCGCTGAAGACGTTGGGCAGGGAGCCCAGCACCTCTCTGGTGGCAGGGACCTGCAGAGACAGAGAGAGAGTCTGAGAAAAAAGAGAGAAACCAAAAAAAGGAGCGTGGAGGGAAATAATAAAAAAAAATAATAAAGAGCGGTAGAAGAGGGGAGGGGAGGCAAAAGA
This sequence comes from Sardinella tawilis, assembly GCA_030264315.1. Lineage (NCBI taxonomy): Eukaryota > Metazoa > Chordata > Actinopteri > Clupeiformes > Clupeidae > Sardinella > Sardinella tawilis. The sequence goes on from JASCQY010000173.1 coordinate 1,112,850, forward strand.
GAGAACGAGTGAGAGACAGAGTGCTGAGGCGACTGAGACTGAGCGACTCAGGGAATGGCCGCGGAGGAGGAGGAGGAGGAGGAGGAGGAGGAAGAGGAGTACACTGGTCTGTGTGAAGCCTCCAGGAGACCAATATCAGGAGTCCATGAGAATAAGCCAAGTCACTGACAGACAGACTGGCACATCTCACACACACACACACACACACACAGCAGAAATGGAAAGGAGGGGTGAAAACTGAAGAGCCAATTCATTTGAGATGGCTCGAGAGAAAAGAAAAAAAAAAGCAGCACGTTTCGAAACCCTGCCACTACAATAGAGGGAAGACACAGTCCATCCATTTCCATCGGTTCACAGGCTGCCACGCCGTGACATTTAAAACAGGCCAACCACTAGGCACAGTGAACAGGAGCAGAATGGAAAGAGAGAGAGATGGTGGAAAAAGATAGTGCAGTCAATTTATCAAACTCTTTTGTGCTTGTCAGACCACAGTAAGTCACACACACACACAAACAAACACATAAAGGCATCAATTTAGACCTCTCGAAAGGGCTAAAATATGTTTTGAGGTTTATGACAGCTATTGGCAGTCTGGTCCAACAAAAACAAAAACGCTGCCCAGCCATGAAAACCGTTCCAGCGTTATTATGGGACTCATTCTGCCCACCACCACCACCACCACCACATTGGTGCAGTTTGATTTCTCTGCCACGCGATAATATTGAAATAAGCATCGCTCCTCTCTCTCGCTCCAGGCACTTGGCAACCTGCCCAACACCGTGACGTGGAATCCCCTCCGCCTCACTGCTGCAGGTGGAAATCAAACACAGACCCAAGAAAGAGGAAGAGAAAAAGACGAGAATGGACAGATACACTTGAGAGAGGGAGGGGAAAAAAGAGAGAGAGATCGAGATAGAGAGGGACAGAGAGACAGAGAGAGAGAGGGTGGGAAGCTACAGACTCACGTCTTTGATGAGCAGCGCGTGCAGCATGACATCAGTGAGGCCGTTGTCCTGTAACGAGGAGAGCAGAGAGGGCTCCTGGAACACAAACACCGTCACCACCTCCGTCGCTGCAAGACAGAGAGGAAGAAAGAGAAAGAGAAAGAGAGAGAGAGAGAGAGAGAGAGAGACAGAGAGAGAGAGAGGGGGAGGAAGAGAGTCACTTAGCAAGAGGCGGTTACCGCAGAGGGAAAACGACAAGGACGAAGACTGTGAGACACTTGGCAATGACTGTGCACCCAGGCCCGTACAAGCGAGGTCTGCTCCTCTAATGGCACAAGCAGTGCAACACTGCTCCCTGCACAACTGCTTTACACTGGGCAAAGTCAAACAGGCACCCCAGCTACAAATCTCCAAATTTAACTTGGGGGGGTGAAAACTGTGTGTGTGTGTGTGTGGGTGTGTGAGACAGACTCACCAAGGAGGAAGAGCGAGGGCCCGTAATACTCGGCATTACTGATGATGTGCTTGAGTGAGGTAGGCAAGGACCCATCCATTACTGGGAGCAGGACAAGAGAGACGGAGAGAGAGAGAGCGGAGTCAGCACAAAACAGCCATCAGTATGCGGTACCACCGGGACAGGCACAGACAGTTGTTGCCTACATTGTAAGTTCACTGGCCCATTAGCCAGGAGCGGCTACTTGCTAATAAGACATGGGGCTGTGTATTTAGAATAGCACAGCGCGCCGGAGGGTGTGTGTGTGTGTGTGTGTGTGTGTGTGTGTGTGTGTGTGTGTGTGTGTGTGTGTGTGGGGAGGGGAGTTGAGCCTCACCATGACGGATGCCATCCGAGAAGGCCGGGTCCTGAATGGCTTTCTTTAAGAAGTTTAACATGGACTTCAACAGAGCTGCCCTCTGCGGGATGCACTGCACACCTGCAGAGGGAGAAGCACACCTAGTAAGACAGACTTGCGAGTCCCATCAATCCCCAACGCAGGCCGACAATTCCCACCGCGAACGTGTGCCTATTGAACTGCGTTCTGGGGCAGCGCGGTTACCTGCTCTGGGTGTAGAGGCCGTGCTGCTCTGTGCTCGGGAGTCTGCCTCTGTTCGGGTGCCGGCAGAGGTGGAGGGGCCAGGGCTGCTCTCCATGAAAACCTCGGACACTGCAATTCAAACGAGCAAACACCGACATCAGCGGTTGCACTCCGAGAAACGACACGATGCCAAAGGAAAGCACAAAGAATGTGGATAATCAGCATCTCGAAAGACATTCTCTGACAGAAGAGCTAATGGATGAGGCTACTGACTGTCCATGTCTGTGTCCATGTCCTCTGTGTCCACTGTCGTGCTAGGCCTCTGGATCTTTGGCTTGATGACAAATGGGCACTCCTTCCTGGACAGGTCCACCTCATGCTACACACACACATACACACAGAGTTAGAAATGAGGCCATGACACTTGGAAAAGAGAACAAGGGTTTCTCAGGTCTGTGGGGGACCCACTGGCCTACCTCCAGTCTGCAGATGAATATGGAAAGGCCGCTATGAGACTGAAAGGCAGCCATGTCCAGGTTGGTGATTAGGTCCACGACGCGCACCGCTCGCGTCACAAAGGTAATCTGGTCCTGTTCGTCCCCAAGGAACTTGATCACCTGTGGGGGGGCAGACAAAGACCAAGAGTGAGCCGAACGAGGGCTGAAACCACAGTCTCGCATCAACCTGGAGTACGCTCTCTCTGCACTGGGCTGGGCTTGGTTGGTCCGCAGCTAAGGCAGAGCCATGCGTGATGAGTGGCGGAGGCCCCCCAGAGCAGAGAGACGCCTACGTGTCTGCATCACTCTGCTCATTAGAGCAGGAAGCCAGGCAGACAGGAAGTCAGAGAGGCCGACTGTGAAGAGAGCAGAGCAGAGGGCGGGGGGGAGGGGAGGGAATTCACCTTGAGCAGGGCCTCCATCATACCACAGGAGACCAGCGCTTCTCCACCGGCGTCGTAGCTGGCCAGGTGGTAGAGGAATGAGAAGAGTGCCGTGGCAAACTGGTGTGGGTACGGCTCCATGAGAGGGTCTGGGGAAAACGCACCGGTAGAACGTTGGTTAAAAAGACGACACGTCCGCTGGTGATGAAGCGCTGCCTAAGTAGGCTACAAATATCACACATTCGACTGAGCTGAATTTTCTCATCCAGAGCAAACAGCTGCGGCAAGAGCGTTAAGGACACTTTCGCCAACATGCAAAAAAAAATAAAAAATAAAAAAATAAAAAGACACTGGGGAGGACTCTAGTGGCTGTATGCAATTCATCTGCTTCAAATCCATCTGCTTACCGATCATGGCCTGTATGCAGTTGCGCACGAGCACCGGCAGAAAGCCGTGGTAGGAGGCCGTGCCGGTGCAGTCAATGATGTTGGAGAGCTTCGGCGTCCGCTCCAGGTGAACTATCGACGTCAAAGTGCGTAGAGAGGCGGCCTTGATGTCCTGACGTGAAACACGGCAAAGGAGGAGGAAGTGTCAGTGAGTCAGCGCGCCACCTGTGGCTAATGGCGTTCCAGCACCATGATGACAACCAACCAACCAACATCTCATTCTTGACCCTGAGGTCAAATTAGAGGAGTGGTGGCAATATGGGAGGTGCAACAACGTCAAGAAATCTGATTCACACAAGCCACAAAAATATCATTCGATGTTTGCAATGCAACATAATAAAAATGCGGCAAGGTGTGTAGGCAACAGCTGCAACACTGATACGGTCCCTGATTTTCCTGTCACCTTGATGTTTATGCTGCTTGTACTCCTTAAGGCAACAGAATGATTAAAACGTACATAATTAATTTCTGTCTCGTTCTTTGACCATTCACATTAAGTGACACCAAATAAAAAAAAAGGCAGCAACAGAGATACAAAAAAAAAATGTACAACATCAAAAAGAGCTGCTCACCACAAGCTGTTTGTCTGTGATCTGCAGTACATCCACTAGTTCTTCTATCAATCCGTTGTAGAGGATACTGTTGGCTGACTCTTGGAGGGCATTGGAGTACACTGTAAAAATAACATACAGGGAGAAAAAAAAAATGCACCTCAGCATTACATACATTGGGGGGGGGAGTTCATGTTTGGATTGATGGAAACAAACGAGATTTTTATTTTTAGGTAAGGATCTTGTGTGTCCCTGTTGACACACACACACAGACACACAAACACACACTTTCTTTCTCACCAAGGATGGAGATGGCGTGTAGTCTGGCCTGGACGGCCTGCAGCCTCTTCTTGTGGTTGGAGAAGCCGTGGGCCAGGCGAATGTGTGTGAAGAGCAGAGTCTGCTTGTCCTTTGGGATGTTGTACATGACCGTCAGCGACTCCATGATCTCAGACGGACTCTCCGAGATCTGCGCACAAGAGGAAGCACTCATAAAAAAGAAAATAAATGCCTCTGAAACCTGCAATGTAATGCTTACTTAGTCTTGGGAAAAAAAAAAAAAAAAGGACTTACCTTATCCAGTTGTTCAATGTGAATGTAGTGTAACGTGTTGCTGCTCGACTGTAACAAACATACAGAACTCTTTTCAGAAATATATTTTTAGCTATAACTAAAATGCTAATTTAAAAAAAAAGAATAATGTTACATCCATGGCCTTATATCATTTTTGCCTCCTCTCTTTTGACATAATTCTAAGACTAAGGAGTGTACGTTTAACAGAAAATGGTGACCGTACCTTCCGCTCCACTTTGACCTCAGTGCTGGGCTCAGCATAGAACTCAAAGTGCAGAGTCGTGGCGCTGGGAGGGTACTTCTGCTCCGAGACGACACAAGCAGAGAGGAGAGGGAGACAGAGACAGAGGAAAAGAAAAAAAGAAAAAAAGGGAAAAAGAAAGAGCACAAGAGACGGCAGAGAAGGCAAAGAAATTAGATCAATGAAGACCAAAGCGATAAATGTCCTGCGGCAGCACGGCACTATTTGTTAATTAGGGGTGGGGGGGGGGGACAAATAGCAGTGGGCCTCCTCCTCTAGCGGAGGAGCCTCGGAGTAAGCACTCACCGACATGGGCAGATCCCTGCAGCACTCTGCCAGGCCAAAGCCGTTCTCTTTGCCGCCCCAGCTCTGCAGAGGGAGGAGGAGGAGAAGAAGAAGAGGGCGGGAGGGAACCCAGAGTCAGACATAATGCAAAACAGACAGGGGAATGGAATGCCTGCTACTGTACTCAAGACAGGTTCACCCGGGTCAATTAGCCCACATGCGTATGCACAGGAGGCATTCTTAAAACCTCCGCTCGGATAGATAGCGATCAGAACGCCAGTGATTGTGACACGCAGAGGAAAACATTATTTTCGGGCCAGCTGGGAGGCTGGCAGGTTCTCGTGCAGCGAGGAGATGCTTGCCATACCTCGGCCAGGTGTTGCAGCCGGGCCAGCAGAGGTGTTCTCTTGTCGGAGCCTAATCTGGTGATGTAGTTGGAGCGCTTGCTGAAGACGTACAGCAGGTTCAACACTGACAGGACCACTTGCATGTCACAGGAGGCTAGCAAGGTGGTCAGGTGCTGCAAGAAACAAGGTGGAGGGGACAATGGATTGTATAGTTACCCTTCATACATGGCATTGTTGGGTGTTCCATCAACAAAATAAATTAGGCCATTCGATCTAGAAGGAAGATTTATGTAGGAAGATACCTCTATGGAACTGTACAGGTGCCTTGAGAAACTGTACTCAATCAGCAAGGCTGTGAAATTCAGTACAGCCAGCAACAGGGCTTTGAGCTGACTGTTGTCCGGCCGATCGCACACCAGCATCCAGGACATGTTCTCCACCGTCTGTCCGGCGTCGCACAGGATCCCATCGAATCGGTCAAGTAGGTCCACCCAGTGGTACAACTCGCACTGAGGAAGAGAGCGTGTAAAGAGAGAGAGAGTGTCAGAGGAAACGTGCATCTGTATGACAGTAAGACCCTGTTGCCACAGGTGTGAGGTACAGTACACTGGGGGTGGTTAGGGAACCCAGAGGCCACGTGAGCGAGCGGTAGTGAATCACCAAAAAACAATGAGGCTGGCACGCTAACCTTGCCGATGTTCCAGGTCTTGATCTGCTGCAGCTCTAGGAGCAGCTGCTCGTCGCTGCATCCTTTCAGCCTCTCGATCAGCGTCCTGCAGTCAGCAGGCTGAGAGGGGGAGTAGAGGGGAGGAGGGTCAGTACGCACAACACTCTTACAGAGTTGCCACAGCTCTAACACACACACACACCAATGCACTTGCTGGATTAGACGGATCAAAAAGCTGGGCACCCTTACCGCTTCAGTGGGAGTCTTCTTTAATTTGCTTCTGTCAACCTTCATGGTCACTAGTTTCTACTCGCTGCTCCTGAAATAAGGGGAGGGCATGATGAGGGTCACCGTCTCCACACACAGATAACAATATGACACTCCACTGTGACAGCCAACTGATCAACAGGCCTACAGGCCAACAGCCCACATCAGAAGTCCTGAATGCTTTTTTTTTCCACTTTCTTTTTCTGTTATGTACAGCTTGTGCAATCAGCACCGACTGTACTGACATTACCTCCAAAGACTACAGTCATGCACTAGCCTACAAAATATTTGCCAACCCCTTCAAAGAACCACTTACTGTAAATAATTTGGCAAATCCAACTTAACAGCATGTTTCATTTACAATACCTAAAGGGGTACAAGGAAGACGACATAAGATCAAAAAGGAGAGACAACAAATAGAAAATGCAATGGTGAAAATGCAAAAGAACACAATTATATCATGTTTCATCAAAAAAATTGTAATGATGAGTCTTTAATCCATGCTTCCCACCAAAGTTATACCCTCCTTGTTGTATTCAGAGAAACAGTAGTCTCAGAAGTAAAATGCAAATGACTTCATTATTGACAGGATATTTGAGAGGAAATGAGTCACAAATAAACATAGAGATAGGTCAGCCAAGCAATGATCAGGTCAAAACAGAATCGTGAACACAGCTACTTTTCACTTGTCTTGAGATTGAGAACAAACCTTCTGAACACACCATTGTATAGCTATTGCACTGAGCTATTTGAGCATGCACAAACTCTTGCCTATCTCTAACCTAGGCCTGTACATATAAGGTAACTGCATCTCAGATATATAGCTCAAGGAGATATTACATCCAAGGGGCCTGATACTATTGTGCCAATCCTGTAACTAGCAAACAGAAAGCAATGGTTAACGTCCGTGTGGAGCACAGCATTCTGCATAATAGTGACACTAACAATATCACTATACAAAACATAACTAGCTACTTCCGTGTGACCACAGATAAAGAACCAACTAGCGAACGAACAGAGTGAATAAAGGGTCTTTCATAGTGAAAACAATTCAGGCCCACAACAATTAAGATTAGTTGACTGAGTAGCTTACAACGGGAAGAGTTGGTTAGCAAGCTAGCTATACCATATACAGAAAAAAAGAAAATTAAAATGACGTGCTTTCGTCGCTGGTTGAAAAGAAACAGTAGCGATGCCAGCTAGCAAGCAAAGTCCCGAACAAAATGCTAGCAAGCAAACTAACATTTGTTGTTTCAGCCACATATTTTAGAAAACATAAAGCAACAAACACATACAGCGAACAAAGGCCTTTTTACAAAAACGGCTAATGAGAAGCGGTTTGCCAAGTCAATCACTTGTGAAATAGAGAAAAACCGGGTGCTAAGGTTACCACTTGCTAATGTTAGCAGTCAACACAGCTCATTAGCGATACCTAGCCTAACGGTCTAGCAAAGCTAACTACCCAAGCCATCTAATCTATGTCTCATCAATACCAATGTACAACTTACCGCTAAGGTGCATCTATTATCACTGATAGAAAAAAGAACATTAACGATCTCTCTATGCTGACTATCTGACGAGATGATCACAACACACAGAATTCAGACAAGGATTACAGTAATGTTAACGTGCTAACGTTAGTGTCTTCCTAGCAAGCTAGTAGTATGACCTGAGAAGTGTAAAACTCGCTAGCGCTGACTTAGCGGCAGTGGTAGCAATATAGCAAATGCTAGACATCAAGAGTGCTAACGTTGCAATCGATAATGACTAGAGGGATGTCAACACGAAATCTTTTTATATCGCTGGACATTTCAAGACTTAAATTCTCCAAGCGACGTTTAAAGCGTCTCTCCTATACCAAGCTAGTTATGAACAAGCCAATAAACGTGAGCTACTCCACCTACATGTACTGTGTAATTGCCTGGTAAAACATTTAGAGACATACGTTAAACCAATACGTTCAACCAGAGCAGTTCATTTCTTAACTCAGTTCCATATCCTGTTGTTGACTAATCTAGCGGCTGGCTGCAACGGGCCTCCTCATCAGCCCGGGCACTCTTCTGTAGCTACCATTAGCTATTTGGAAGCAAAATCCCCTTAAACGTACTACCAAATACGATTGACAACGTCCATGTCTGACTGTAGTGGATGATTATCTCGCTCAGGACTATAACTAACATCATGTTCAATTCAGTCGAACTTCCAACACTCAAAGCGACGAAAAGATGCTCATACTTACTGTTTCCGACATGCGTTCGTTGGTTGGCTAGCTAGCTGTGAAACGCATAATATCCCGCTGAATCATTCCCCCATACGGGCCTAGCATGACACTGAGTGAATTGGTGGATTTCGGAGTTTTACTGCTGCAATTGTGCGTAACAACCTGTGTAGTCAGTTCGTATTTGAGCAATGTTAAAGTGTCGAGTCAAGTTATTTTTCAACTTTCCCGTGCATTTACATTACTACTTACTAGGATAAAAAGTTATATATTTTGATATACCAATACCAAATGTGAAATATTCATGTATTGAAGTTCTTTGATATCTTTTAACCGCCTATATCCAAATCAATGGACTTCATGAGTAAAATTTAACGAGGTAACACAAAGAAAGATGTATAAATATAGAATTATATGCAAGGTAAACGTCTTATGGTACCATGGAACTCGACACAACACTGTGCAGGAGGAATTCTTAAGATAAAAAAAAATCGCCAAAAAAGCAAATCTGTTTTGAATCAGATTACAGCCACGACACCATTCTTAATTTAATGCTCCACTAAGACTCTACGGTGTTCAGCATAATGCTTTAACGTTTTACGGGTAAGGTTTCTTGAAGAACTTGGTTATTTACACCAACTTCTACGGGGAAGAGGAGGATGAAAAAAAACTATGTAAACAGCTGTTCTGCAACCTTCTGCCATTGAAATGGGCGTGCAACAGGACAACTCAGGTGACCTGACATTCAGTGCAGCCCCTTTAGTCATCAGTTACAAGATAATTACTTCAGGGCAGCAGAGACAACAAAACCAAAAGTCCCTGCGTTATTGCACGCTGATTGCTTTGACAATATTCTTCTATTTTTACCATAAAACAATGTATGGCCACTTGCAGCACTTTTGGGAGTACACAATCACACCTACAACAAACAATTAAAGATAATGCTGCCATAAATGACTAATAGTTCATAACTAACAACTGATAGTATATGCACTATGTAACCAGGTTAATAGCTAACTAAGCATTTCATGAGCCATATTTTCATGCATCAAATCTTAAAAAACATATCCGAGTTAAGATCCCTTAATTGGCGTCCTGCCAGACTGGCTAGCAAGCCAACTTTGATCTGAAGCCATTATTAACCTACATTGTTCTACAAGTTCTACAATCAAACTGTTCTTGCGTTGCCTATCCTCATCTATAAATTAAGCCTAACGTTAGTAGGTTGCCGGGATTTTTGAGGGTTTTAATGATGTCCCTCATTGGATTCAAATAAACAATGGCAGTTTGGGTCTCTCAACGACTAGGTTACAACCTTAAGAGGGAGAGAGAAGTGGACATGCTAATGCTGCAGACATGTAACATTAACGTTATCTGGCAAGTTAGCCTGCTGGCTATCGTTATGTTAACGTTACATGTCTGTGGCTATGTAGCCCTCATCACTCATGTCTCGGCCACATGTACATCAGCTAGCTCGGCGAGAGCCAGCTAGGAGATGCTTCATATTTGACAGCAGAATGGACGACGACAATGACACTTTCCTAGGGCGTATTTTAACATGAGGTATAATGACTTTGTAAATGACACACATAAGGATTTCTGCAAACAGAATGTAAATAGATACGAGGAATCGCGCGCGCGCAACGCGCGTGCATTCACCACACTACAATGCTCTTCAGTCGGACTCGGACCGCAAATTAAAAATGGCGGTATATACAGTAGAATGTCCGGACCTCAGCCTGAAAAGACTCGATTACCTCTCTGCTTAACCAAAATTCTAAATTTCAGCGCTATTGTTTCCCTGAACTGTTCTGTTTAACTGCTCTTCTTGACCGTCGCAAGTTCACCGACTGGGATAATATTAATCTCTTACCTTGTATGCGTCTCAATATAACTTCTCCATTTTACAGCAGCGAGCAGAGTATGTTTAAATCTCGCGAGAGTAAGCACATATCCTCGTTGGCTGAAAACTGGTTAGGGCGCCCCCGCATTCTCAATGATGATTTTGAGACCAGACTGACCTTCTCAGATAAATTCAATTTTTTAGGGTGTTTTCCTAGGCTAGGTTCCAAGTAATTTGACCAAAATTTAAATAAGTAAGATATAGATAGTTATAACACACACAACCTATTTGTGTAGGCTACTTACTACAGTACGTGCTGCAGTATGAACTATCAAGGTTTAAGTTCTTGGCAGATGCTTTACATAGGCCTACATACATCATAGCCTACATAATACAGTAGGCCTATACATATACAGTATAGGCTAGGGATTGAAGTGATCCGATTCAGCTGAATGGTGCCCTCCGTGGACCAACCACAATTAAACTGCTGTAAAACAGATTGTTACAGATTATTATAGACGTACCCTGAAGTATCCATGTCATGTCATACACAAGACATGATACAATACAACATTCATTTACAGTAGCAGAAAAAGGGGAAAATGAACTGTGTGATGTGATATGACAGGCCTTGTTCCATTTCACCCATTTTTAGAATTATTTCAAGATCAAGATAGTTCAAGAGAAGAAGGACAACCATGTTTAATGTTCATGATAGCTCTGTGGCTATGTAGTTTACAACCTCTACAAATTCAACAAAAATGGTAAAAATGGTTTTCCAGTTTGTGTCCCTTTTAACTCGCACTCACTCTGTAATAGTCATTTCCAAAAATACCTTTTAGCCTCCTAAAAGAATACAGAATGAAATCAATTGAGTGAAAATGAAAGAGGGAGACAGGCGACTCAACACCAGAATCTGAAGGCTCTGGAGATGGCCCTCTTGTCGGTTTTGAAGAAAAAGCCATACATACTCACAAGTGAATGAAAAATAACACCAAGCAAAATAAAATAAAACAGGCTAAAAGGAATCTATTTGAGAGGTGTGGATTATGAGAAGTAAAAAATATGTGACAGAAGAAACAAGCGTCTGATACTTGAACGGTAGAAGAAATGTGATAGTCTGTGGTTGCTTCAGTGCTAGTAAAGTATAATGTGTACAAAGAGAAATTAATTTTTAACAAGGAGCTCAAGTTCACTACAACTCCATTGCCATTTCAGCGCCTACTTTGACAACAGTCACACAAATGATGGTTTGTCCGCAGTCAACAATTCTGGAGGTCTTGGAGATATTCCTGCATCTTTATCAGCTTCTTATGCAATGGCACAGTATATAGGCTGGATCATGACAAAGGAAATGAGGAAATTAAAGAACCTCATAATCACAGTGCAGTCAGCATTGGCCAGGTGAGAGTGAGCTTGCAAAAGATGGCATCTTTAAATCAAGCTAAATTCAGAGCCTTGAGAAGGGGATCTCCTGTCGTCTGAGAATGGACAAAAATAGTCTCTCAGACTTTTTCATGATGTAGAACCTGTCAGTAGTCAGAAGAGCAGATGGAGAGTATATCCTCGGTACCAGAACAAAAGCAGGAGGTGTTGCACTCTACTAAAAGAGGAACCTTTGGCACAGATGTACTGTAGAAACCCAAGGAGAACATTTCACTTAAGTGTAAAGTAAAAAAAATGGCAAGTAGGGGAAAACACCATCAGAATAAATTGACAAAATTCTAGTATTAAGGTGGGATTCTAAGCCCCATCATCACCAAGAACCGAGGAGAAGTGAGGAGACTTCACTCTAGAAAAGTAGTTGGTCCACAAAATATGCCACTCTGCAACCACTAGGCACAGTAATCAGGCAGTGGGGACTTGCAGGAGTGCAGGAATCCCCCACTATTCAGTGTCTCTCGGGCTGGATCTATATACCGTGAACTGGACTGGTCAGCCAACACTGATGCACTTCACAGGTGGGACAGAACTGGGTTCTGTTTCCTGAGGAGGTTGGCATCTGTTAACATCTGCAACAAAATCCGTCTGATGATATCAATCTAGCATTGCCAGTGCTCTTTTATGTACTGTGCTGTACAAGGGAGGCAGCACCAAAAGGATACAATAGCCTGGTTGACACATTTATACTGATCTGTGAGCTCGACTTGATGATTTTGCTCTTAAGCTCAGTATGGCCATTAGGTCACTTTCCACTTCATTTGCCTGCCTGGGATGGAGAACCAATCAAACAAGGGCTTTTACCCCTGACACAATGGAGGTGGGCTAAGGCTGGATGACTGTACTCGTAAGTGACTCATTAGTCTGCCCATCTACTGTATGCCCTAACCATATGATGCTATCCTACACTCAAGGAATCTACAGTCTGGAGGTGTCTACCAGAAACATAGCCATACATTTCCTTTGAGATAAAAGTATCTGTCTTTGTTTACAAAAAATTATACAATAGTCCACAGTCTGCCATACAGATGCATGCAATGCATGCATGCAACCAAAAATAGGTAATGTGAGTGACTTCCAAGAATGATACAGTACATATTTTGTTCAAGGAAAAAAAAAAACAGAAACAATGAAGTAACTTTAAAAAATATGCTTTAATTGAGTGTAATTGAAAAATCCATTCAGGTCCGAAAATCAGGGGATGGTGACACTCTTTATGACTGATATGCCAAAGCAGAATTGGAGTGAACCAAGTGACATTTGTGGGTGCTCATTAATGTAGTAACAACAAATTCATAATCAATATAAAATAAACCCTGAGAGGAATTGTGTGAACCACACTAATTTATATTAACAAAAATGTGGAGCACAGAAATGATCAAATGCATGACAATGAGACCTGAAAAGAACATGGGAAAGAATTCTCAAACATGTCTACATTATTTTAAGAGTTATTTACAAATAGAAAGGAGTCAAAGAAAAGCATGGTGTTAAAAACATTTCGGTAGATGGTAATAAAATGACTATGCTACACTGTAGTAATGGGCAGTTACTTAGGAGTTGAAAAAAGTTTTGTGATTCTTGATGTGAATTTCGCTGATCAATTATGACCATTTCTAAATAGTGGGAAGTTAAATGTTGAGTGGATGATGGCAATGTTGAAGTATCATTCAGTCTCTAAAAGACCTATTAGTACTGTGGTTCGCAGGCCTGAAAAACAAAGCGACAAATATGGAATATAAAAATTGACAAACTTGCAATAGTCTTCTGCTGACACCAAAAATCCTTTTCTTTACGGATAAAATCACCAGTACCACCACTTCTCTGGATGGTAACCAGCCAAGTGTGATCACTTCAATTGAATATGGGCCCCAACTCATTTTTGTTTCTTCTTTCATCTACACATAAATTTAAAACCAGAGGGTACAATCATATGAATAACCCATAAGTTATAGGTCCTGAAAAGAAATAAGCTTCACTATTAACATGGTGACTCAAATAAGGGCTTACATCTGAGTAAAGCAGAAATGACTCATTTTCCTGCCCTATAACATAGGATCTATCGCTTGACACAGCAAAATAATAAATACACCCCCGCCTCCTCCAAATAAGAATCTCTGAATGGTAAATGGTGACCTATGATTGACATCATTACATTCATATCTGTGAGAAAAGGATTTTTGACTTCAACAAATGAGGAAAAAAAAAATTCTTGAAGGATATGGGCATTTCAATCAAAGCATGATGGTAAAGCAAAAATCAAGAAATATTTTGTTTAAAAATGTTACTTTATCTAAGCTTTCTGGACCAAATATCTTTAAAAAAATACCCAACAAATATTTTGACAACAGTTATTCAGATTAATTACTAAAAGAAATATAGCAAAATTAACAGTAGCAAAGGACTGAGCTTTTGAATACATTAACTTCATTGTTACAACAATACTAATAAACAAGACCAACTAAAAATAATAATTACCACATACAAATAATAACAACTAAACAACTATTTCTTACATTTCCCAAACAATTATGTTTTTTTTTTTTTTACAGAAGTCATGTTATCAAGAAAGTTTGTGATGCAACAGAGACTTTTTTAACTATGAAAACAATATAACAGTTATATACAATGAAATTTATGAACACCCCTCAACTTAACCATCAATGTTCTCCATCTAAACACACGGCAATTCCTAACCTGAAGAACATTTCCTTTATTTACTTGCACTTCAGTACAGTGAGCGAATCAAGCGTTTGCGGACTACACAATTTCATGAAGGCAGGAAAGATCTGGAGCCAGTCTCCTCGCATGAGCATCCTGCTGCCTATCCTGGGTGACTGGACAACTAAAAAAATATATATAGACACCTAGAAACACACATTCTTGAATGAGATAAAAAGACTGCATTGCAACATTAATAAACAAGCTGGCAAAGCTGCTTAGTACACAGGTTTGGATATCTACAGTTACTTGGGTCTACAAGGGAAACACTTTTAACATTATCATACAACTGAATTCAAAAAAAGCAAAACAGTTAAAACATGAGGGAAAGAGGTACACATCAAGGAGAGAGGTCATGTGTAAGTTTAAAAAACAAACAAACAAACAAACAAAAAAGGCAGAGCAAATGTACACTCGACACTGACTAGGTCATTGCAATGATAATGCTACACAAAAATGTAACTGTACAAACATTTGCAGGGGTGGAGTGGACTGGGGGTGGAGGGTGTCTAAGGAGGGACCAGGGCTAGATGAAAAGACATTTTCCGTTACAAGCACGTCAGTCTCTTAGTTTTGAAACAGTGATATTTATTTCCCTTGTGAACAGTCCCTCATCCTATGTGTGCTGTAACTGTTCCACGTATAAAAACACAAAAGTGTTAAAAGTGGCTAAGGTGAAAGCCTTTCGCACTAGCTGCTCACACAAACACACACACACACACACACACACACACAAACATACACACGCATGTTCCAGCTTGCGCGACCAGAGTTAAATCATGCATCCTCAACAACATATAAAATTATTACATAAAAGCTTTTCTACGCATTGCATTCCGTCATGATAGACACCTGAACTCATCTAACACCTGACCTACCATAAATACACCACCCAACCCCCTCCCCCCTATCAAAAACAAATGGGTTGTCTCATGATAAAAAAAAAAAAAAATGCGATCAGTGGAGGATTTGAGGAAATGAGGCATGGATGACATAGAAATGTACAAACACGGGACATCAGTCACTCAGTCTCATGCTTCATGCCAGTGACATTCTGATCAGCCAACAGTCTCTTCCAACCTTTGAAAATTAGAGCCTCCTTGACGGCAACATACGGACATGTTTGTTTTTTTTTGTTCATCGTAGCTGAAGTGGGGCCTAGGCATCACTGTGTCGCTCCGTTCTCCCATTTTGAAATCTCTCCGTCCTCCTTTTGTCCTTTCCTGTCTGTCTCCTCTCTCGTCCTCTCAGCCTCACATCTTCCACCGTCGTGTTCCATCTCCCGCCGGCGGCCCCTCTCACAGGAGCAGCTTGCCGTTCCGGTGGATTTTCAGGATTTTCCCCAGCCTCTGCTTGGCTGTGGCGAGTCCTTTCTTTGGACGCTTTCCTGCAAGCAGAGGGCACAAATGAGGACAACTTGCCAGGTGCAAGTGCATGCGATTCATCTTGGGACTATTTTTTTTTCCAGGGTTTGCCATTGTAACTGATGGTAAAGTAACTGATTTGTCATTGTCATAATGTCATACATATTATCTGTGTGTGTGTGTGTGTGTTGTGTCTTTTGTACCTTGTCCTCCTCCAGCGGCCCCGGGGCTGCTCTGGCCGGCGGGGGACGGGGCAGAGGGCGAGTAGCTGCTGCTGTTCTGCGGGGAGAGCGAGGGCCTTCTGGACGTGAGGAAGACGCCCGGCGCCATGGCAGCGCTGCCTCTCGGCCCCCCGGGGCCAAAGGGGCCGGGCCCCGCCGTGTACTCGTGGTCCAGGAGGCTGGCCGAGTAGGCCTCCAGCCTGCGCTCCTCCTGCACGACCTCCACCGGTGGCTCGCTGGGCATCAGGGGCGAGGGGGGCGCCAGCTCGGCCTGGGGCAGGGGCGCTGGCGGGGCGGCGGCGGGGCGCTTTTTGGTGTATTTCCTCTTGGTGGTCTTCTGGTGCTCCTTGGAGGGGTAAAGCAGAGGTAAAAAAAAAAAAAAAAAAAAAACAAAAAAAAAAAAGGCTCAATGGTCAGTAAGATCACATCCACAATGGCTCATTTGTGTCCAATCGCAAATCGTGCCAGGGTGACGATGAGTTGTCACCCCCCCTCACCTGTTGTGCCAGCTTGGCTGCGGCGGCAGCCAGACCCGTCTCTACGGAGGCCACTCTCACTCCCTCTCGAACCGGCCTCTCCTGCTTGGGCAGTGTGGGGGTCACGCGGGCTGTGGAAGGACACACACAGAGAGAGAGAGAGAGAGAGAGAGACGCACAATAGTAAGCAGGTCACGGCAGAACAAGACGACCAAAAACCCCTTTGGGAAAAGTCCCTTTTCACAGCTGCAGCGCTGCATCACTGCCAACAGAGAGACATTCTGCTCCGCTGAGACAAAGAGAGTAGAGGGATGATACCTTTAGGACTCCAGGGCGTATCGTCCCAATTCCTTTTCCTCTTCATCTTTGCCTTTGAGGCATGGTCTTCCTCATCAGACTCCAGGGAGGGGTACACTGTGGATGGGGGTGGGTGGGTGGGTACATTTGCAAGACAAGTTAGCAAGGTTTAGCATTCAAACCACCCTCTAAACATTTCCATCCATGCCTACTGCTGTGAGCTCTCACCATATTCAGAGTCCTTGAAACAGGTTCCCAGAGTCTCCTGCTCGTCAGGGCTGTCATCATCGCTGAGGTGCCGGGCAGGGCGTTTGATTGGCCGCTTCCCCGGCCGCTGGACCACGGCCTTCTTCTCGTTTTTCTTGGAGCCGCCCCCGACCCAGGTGGCCCGACCCCTCTCCTTCGGCAGCCCCTCGGAGGCTCCGCCAGACACCGAGAGGGGGGAGGAGGAGGACGAAGAGGAGGAGGAAGAGGAGGGAGGGTTGGCCATGGACAGCATGCCCTGGATAGCATCTCGTGTGCTGGGAGAAGCAGGAGCTTCCTCACTGGAAAACCATAATAAAAGTTAGAAAATATATCTTTTGCATATTATTCAGCAAACATTATACATGCTCCTTTGTAAAGCTCTTGTGGAGCTACGCTTTTAATACTCCGATACCTTTTTGTTGAGGCTCAATAATTCATGTCCCTACAGTATGCGAGTCACGGTTGAGATGCTCAACACTGTGAGTGTGGCAACTGTCAATGCTGATGGGGATTGCGTGGCTAGTTTTGAGTACCTGAGCCCAGAGTCCAGCCCCGCCACCTGTTTGCTGGCCTTGAGGAGGTCCAGGATTCCTCCGGCGCCACCCTTCATGGCCTCCATGGTTAGCGTCTCCTCGTCCGTGGTGTAGTCCTCCTGCAGACAATTAGGAGCAACGTACATATAAATACATCGTTGGCCGGCAGTATCCCAGAGACATGGCAGACAATTAGGACCAATGGAAAGGTTTTGGACCGGCATTAGACTAACCTCGATGTCAAAGTCCACCTCTCCTGGCTCTCGGACACGGTGAGGATCTGAGCAAGGCTTGGCCCGCGGCAGTTTCCTGGGAAGCCCCACAGCTGCTGAGCGGTCCATGAGAAAAAAACAGAGAGTTCAAGTAACTTAGAGCTGTACTTTTTCAGGGGATTGCGCTTCAATTCATGAAATAAATACAGTGTAGGCATGGCGTAATGGGTGGGCCTAACGGTCCTAGGCCTGCCCACTTTCGACCAGGCCCACCATAAACTTTTAGCTGGAAATAATAATGTAAGCAATAAGTCCCGAGAGGCCATTTTACCACGGCTAAGTGCGTCTAACTTACCTTAGCCGTGGTAAAATGAGCATAACTCATGGACTCAAGGGGCTTATTGCTTTTCTAAAACTGTTACCACATTTACCCCTTCATGATTTCATGAAAAAACGACAAGAAACGTAGCGAATTCATAGACAACAATTCCTCCACCAGGAAATATAGTTCGTCTAGCTGAACTGTTGCCAAGCAACGCACAATCGCAACCACCATTTACTTTGCTATGTCGCAGCAATATGGAACGAAATGCGGTCAGAGATGTGCTTTATCTTGGATTTTACAAGGGCATGGAACATGATTCAACCAATCACAATGGAGGACCGGAACTACCAGTTTTAGAAAATACATTTTGTGGCTTCGCATTTCATTGAAAATGGTCTTGTGGCTGTTAGAATGGATATGGCTAGGACAGCAAACAGAATACTTAAAGGAGATTGGAAACGATTTCTGTTTTAATGTCACAACGTTTTTTGTTGTTACTGCAAAACCAATAGACAGACGAATGTGCGTAAAGTGCAGCTTATTGGTACAGAATAGAATAGCTTTGTCTGCACAAATGAACAAACGCAAAATCTGGGGAAGGTGGAATGCTGCAGCACCCCCTCAAGTAAAGCAGAACACAGTGTAAGGAGTTCTTCATTGTTTCTTTAAAACAGCTTCGAGTTCTATCAGAAATTGCCTCCATTGCAATGTAAATACTGTATAAGGCAAAATGCTACCCTTTGTCCACCTTTTAAATAGGAACTACATGTAATGTAGCCTCATTAAATCAAGACAAAACAAAACCTATTGTACAACACGTGAATGCAAGTGAATGATGCAGACATCTCCTGCGACCGTTATTTATCTTGTGTTGTAAATTCTGCAAGAATTACATATAGGCTATCACTGACTGTTTCAGAAAACCATAACTTGCACCATTCTGGATCATGACTTGTTGGATAGGTATCTTCCGTCCTCTATGGCAGGGATTTAAGAAAATATGTCAGACAATATTGTCTTTTCACACAATCTTGTCGACATTTTAATTCATGGATAAAGTTTCCAGTAAAAATTGTTGTGATGAACCCCCCCTCCCCCTCCGAGAAACCATTTTAGGTATATGAGCAGGACAGGACTTCACCGGCTAGTTTCTTTTTGTTGGGGGGCGCCCTGCGACGAGGGGGCGGCGACTCGTCTATCTGCAGCTCGTCCTCCGAGTCTAGGTCAGACAAAGCCGAGCTGGGAAGCAGAGGCTGGAACGGGGAGACACGTCCGTCTCCGTTCGAGCCTGCCGCACGGCCTCCCTTCTTCCTGTGAGACACAGAGACAGTGACAGTCAGAGCCAACCAGGAATCAAAGTGTAAGAGACTGGACTGTAAGACTGGCATGGCGACACTACATTACTAATGATGAGCACAATGGACTCAGGGCAGTTGGGACTTACCCTTGTATTTTGCCATTGGTCAGCACCAGCTTCAGCTTGCTCTTGTTCAATTTGCCTTCAAAGTCATCCAGACATGCTGAAGGCAACTCCAACTGCAAAGAGTCAATCAATCAAATTAGCAGAACATTATCAACACAGTAATTAGTAACCAATTCATTCTAAAAAAAAAACTACTTTAAATTACAGATGTATTTACCAGGCTATCAGATCACAGTGAAGGTACACAGTCTCCAGTCTTTACTAAACATACACAATTACCTCTAGAAAAGTAAACCTACATTTACCCAATAAGAGAGCAATTTCTTTCTTAATTAAGTTTTTCTTAATTATACACATCTTCACGAAGACAGAAAGTGATGGTGCATTCCCAGACAGAAATAGACCAACAAGGTACTTGGGCCTCGAGTGGAGACGTGAATGAACGAAGGAAAGCAGTAAACTGGAGCAGAGGTCTGGGTTTCAACACTGTTTGCTTAACCTTTTTCCTGGCACAATGTCTGGCAGGAAAATAAACTGGGAATAATATCAACTGCACTAAGCTCTCAAAGTCTGTGGATAATCAGGGTCTTTGCTGCATTGTCTTCTTTTAAATGTGTGGGATTGTCTGGGAGAGAGGGACAAATAACTAAATGACAAACAGGCAGAGCTAATGTAAACAGCTGTGCCATGACAGGAGGGGCTGGCGTAAACAAAAGGAGAACAGCATGATGAAATGTCTGGCTGTGAGGAGAAGTCTTCTGGGTCTCGGAGCTACACGAGTCGTTTCATATCATCTATGTGTTTCACCAAAGGCTTTTACATAATGTCTGACTGAGGGTGCAAAACTGGCACGTGATTATACTAATCCCAAGCAAAAGCGTAACGGAAAGGTCCGGAGTCAATCAACCCATATCCAGAGTAGTGAAACGGCAGTTAATGCTAACTAATGAGGGCAAGGACACACAGTTTCAGTTTCCTGTGCCCCTTTCTGACAGTTTGCAGATTCGGTCTACATTCTACCGAATTTTCTTATTCCTCTTTCTACGAACAGCACTTGGTGAGCTCAAGCAGTAAGGAAATAGATTTACACCGGACCTTTCCTTTTTCCACTATTTGAAGGCAAGGACTGCAGTCCCCAGGCTATTTGTCACTACAAGCAAACCAATATGACTGTGATTGTGCAATAAGCAAACCAACGAGACTGTGACGGGTGGAGCCTGACCTTGCTCTTGCTCTTGGCTTTGTTTCCAGGCTGAAACTTCTTGAGGGTGTGTTTGGTGTGGATCTCCAGCAGGTCCAACTCTCCTGCCTCGGTCTTGATCTCCTTCTTCAGGCTCTTCTTCTTGGGGCTGGGGGAACTCACACCTCCTCCCATGGCCATGTCTTTGGGTTTGGGGCCTCTCTTTTTACCTGGGGGCCGCCCCGAGCTCAGAGGCAAGGACACCTGGGCTTTGGGGTGAGGCGACTGGAAACCGGGGGGACCAGGGAACGGGGCTCCGCCGCGGCCCAGGTTCTGCTGGAAGATATCCTACAGAAGCACACACACACCCAAACCCAATGTTGTGGCTCAGACAACTACAAATGCAGAACACATCTTTCTCCAATATAGGAGGTATATTTATTATATTATATTTTATGCATTTGGCTGACGCTTTTATCCAAAGCGACTTACAATGTATGCCTCACATTCACACACCAATGGTGGCAGCTGCCATGCAAGGTGCCAGCCTACCACTGGGAGCAATTTGGGGTTAAGTGCTTGCTCAAGGACACTTCAATGGGGGTCAGGCAGAGCTGGGCTCGAACCTGCAACCCTCTGGTTGCCGAACGGCACCTCTACCACCTGCGCCACCACCACGACTTCCACGATTCAATCCGTCTCTATGTAAATGACAAAGTCAGTCCCCAGGTAGAAGACATAATTCCCCGTACCACTCTTGTATCACATCCCTTAGGAGCTTTTCCACAGCATTTTACAATCCGTCCCTGCCACGATACACCCAAATACTCTATTCTCCACAGCTATAACGCAATAATAACTGTTTTCTGGTTGCAGCCACCCCCCCGTTAGTTCAGGTACTCACTCACCTCAACCAGCCGGATCTCTTTTGCTAAGTCTTTAACCAGCTGTTGTGTCTTGATGGTCTCTGGGATTTCATCTTCATGCTCGCCCAGTGACTGAGGAAAATCACATATACTTGTTTAAGTCTAGTCATTTATGAATACAAGTTGCACCATGCATAAACCACAGGACAAAATTTTAAAAACAAACCTGTTACGTACACTGATGTGTAAGTCAATGTTTATTACACAATTCTTATAATAAAGCAGGATCAGATCATGATTTAATGAGAAAGTCGACTGAGGCAAAGAACTGCATTGCCATGTATAGCCCACTACTATGTATTAACCTCAGATGAGGATATTTTGCAAAATCGTTAATAGTCAAGAAATGACTCTTTTGGAGCTTGGTCAACCTCCTCTTATGCACTTTAAATAAACAAATCCATGTGTATTTTCAAGGAACACTACCTCTTTACGTGTCCAGGTACGGAAGGCGTTGTTCAATGACTTGGCTCCATGGACCAGATAGCTGGCAGGATGACGTCTGTTCTCTCTCAAACCTGCCAAGTATAAGCATGTTTACGAATATGACAATGGTTTCACAATGTGTTTAAAGACAAGGACCGCTAGAAAAAAATCAACATACTCCACAACACACATAAAATCTTAATTACGCTCACCTCTGAATGTATCCAGAAGATGCTTGCCAACATACCAGCACACGGTCTCAAAGTTGGGGAATCTGAACAAGTCTGCCGTGCTCAACCTTTTCTCGATTTCATAAGCACTTAAAAGTGAAACGCAAAATCGCATGAGCATAATAAACATCAATTAATGGGCTTTAGTCATCTCGATTATGTCGAGAACTGAACCTACCGAAGCTGCATGTCAATATTGAGGCTGTGAAGGAAATTGCCTCCAAAGGCAAGGCAGTCAACAGGTGTGAGGACAGCATGGATCCAGCCTGCGGAGGGGGAAAGGCAGTGAGTGAAACATGCTTATGTTTATGTTTAACTATGGATCATCTAACACATAAGACTCGTACTCAACATTTTCTCTAAGCATGAGTGCGGCATGACAGCAAATTCTTGTCTGTGGTCATAAAAATGATCTATGAAAGTAACGCAAGCTACCTGTTGGGATGAAGAGTGTGTTCCCCTGCTTGACAGAGCACTTGTAGCACATGTCCACCTGATCACCAAAGAACATCTCATTCTGATTGGACGAGGAGCTCCACCGCTCAAACAGGGCCAAGTTGGCAGGGGTGGGACGGATCAGGTAGAAGAGCTTCTCACCCTGAGGGAAATGGGTTTTCAGTATCACCGATCAATTGAAAAAAAAAAAAATGTGCGTGTCTGTACATATAGGTATAGACATACGGTATATGTTTTGTATTTGGTGCTGTTGATGCAGCTGGCTTACGTACTCGTAGAACGTGATACCACACAGAGGTTCCGCCAAAGTCAATGTGGAAGTCTGTGTAACTGTCCTTCACACCCATCAAGCAGTACTTCTGTACATTGGGCCTCTCAAACACAGACTCCTCTGGCCACAAGTTTTCCACCCAGGACAACTTCCTTACTATCTTTGGGGTTTCCACAAGGTTAGACAACCTTAGAGAGAAAATGTGAGCCAAGTTATTAAGTTACTTATTTAAAGGTAATCTTTAATACATACTGAGCACTGTACAATGCAAACTAGAGTGATGCCAATAAAAAGAAGTCAAATAAGTAAATGAAATCACTGATTCAGAAAGTAAAAGACACACATGTACATACTTGGTTTCTGAGAACTCAAGGCTTATCACATTGAGCACTTTGTCTCTGTTGGGGCTGTTGTAGTACTCAACAAAATCCCCAAGTCTCATCTTTAGGTCCGCTTGGCGGCTGACGTCAATGACGTCAATCTCCTTGTCACTACCTGCAAACACACCCAAAAGAAGGATGAAGCGCCACTCAAGGGGTTTTCCCGCTAAAAAAGTAAACCTGGGAATGTAAAAACAATTCATCACTATGACTACCGAGCGTTTTCCTCTGAAATTTTGCGCAGTAACCTATGGCCTCTTATTTTACAGTTCTGTTGGAATGTTGTTTGGAATTTTGCCCTGCAACTAGGAGCGTACTGCCTAACAGTAAAGAAGCCACAGTTTCCTTTAAAACACTTTGCTGCATGTATTAGTACAAGAATGAGTCTGGGCATTAAATTGATGAATCTGTACATATGTGCATTCTCTGCATGTATCGAACCTCAAGGTTTGACAGTGATGTTGAGGATGCTCACAGCCTTAATTTCACATAAGGCTAAAACTATGGCAAGTTTATGCCAGATTTCTTTCATGTTGCAGAAAAAAAGACCAATTTCAGTCCAATGGCTGTAGCACTCTGCACTGTGTATGATTTCACTATAATTAAAGGACCTGGCTACTCCAAATGCCAAACACAATGTTGCTGTAATGAACCTGGTACAGTCTCCCCTTAAGGGTAACCATTTATCCAAGAATCTCCAAGAATATATATAAAAGGAATTTAAAATTACATTCCCAGAATAAAAATCAGTCACCCATGGACCAGGCAAGGCTGTAAAAATTCCATCCAATCATACTGAACTCTCCACATTAACAAATGGTGATGGCTCTGTCAAACTCTGAACAATGTGACGCGTCTATCAAAATGTTAAAATGTAAACAATCGTTACACATTCCGGTGTGAGAAGCCTGAGGAAAAGAATACGTTAGTAGGGTAAATAGTAGGGTAAAGGATTTTTACCGATGTAGTGCTCGACATCGCTGACAGAAAAAGATGATGGGGGCAGGCTCATTCCCAGCCCGTCCCTTCTCAGGACCATGACAGGAACGCTGAAGGAATGCTCCTCCAGAAATTCCACTGTCAGCTGGGCCCCAGTCGGCTTCAGAAGGATCTCATCCGCACTAACACAGACACATGGAATTTTAGAGAGTCACAATACTTCCGGTTGAAACTAACAGCCACTACAGTTATGCCCATTGATAGGAGGATGATTTAGACAGACAATAGTCCAATGTCCAAATGAATACAGAAGCAACACGTAAACTCAAGACATTATAATCCATCTAGGTCCTGTTGCTGAGATGAAACAAAAATGGCTGCAACCAAAGACAACTGGCTTGTCATTGTTACCTTGGGAATGTGCGGCTCCGTAACTCCCTCACGAACTGTGCACTGCCAGTCTTCACTGGTCGGCTTGGATCTCTCATTCCACTATTTCCATCCGACTTGTGAGCCCCACGCCGCTTTCGCACTGCCACAACAGACACAGAAGTATACAGTACATCAGTTGAAAAATCTAAATACATGTGCAGGGAATATGGATCAGTGTCAAGATCAGAAGGAGATTAATCTCATATGGTCAAAGTGGGACATGAAATTTCACTGATACTTACTGACAGAGGGCCCATGTGTAACCTCACAGGTTGGACAATGATAGAGATCAATCTCTGCAGCCTTGTCCTCCTCAACGCCAACACAACTGGTTATAGCAAATAAGGCAAAAAATGAACATTTTGACATTTTGCTCCATAAGCAAACCAATGAGTCTACTGCTTAAGAATTCCCCATCAATGTCAATTATGCTCACCTGCCATGAAACCAGTCTTGACATACATCACACTCAATCATGAAGCGTGTGACATCATAGGGAAGCCGGCATAAGCAGTATACCGGAACTGAAGCCATTCTGCTTCTGAGGATATTCTGCTGTTCTCTTTACAGCCTGGAGTTATGTCAAGGCAAACTAAACTGTAAGATCTGGACTTTGGGAAATGCACAGGTATGAGTTCACCAAGTAGGGTTCTAGAGATTTTTTTTTTTGAAGTGGGATACTTCCTCCACAGCTGATGGACTAGGGCGTCTGAAAAGAAGGCAGGATTCACACCTGAACCACTCTTTTCATGATAATGTCCCACCTGCAACAGCAAACGAATATTGTGTTAGACTAGTCACATCTAGGCTTACACTCTGCGTGTTACTACACAAGGTCAGAGAAAGACATTGCTGATAAATTCAAACTTCAACAGAACATTTCAGATTTTTGAGCAGAGTTCTCAACATTCGCAAATAAAATGCGATTCTGTAGGACAAAACACCGTTCATGAAGAATGTCAGAGTGCTTATTAAACATTTTAACTATCTAGAAAACTATCTGGCATCGGAAGGTGCGTCAGTAAATTCAAAAACAAGGCGGTATGCTACAGCTAACGTTACAGAAAGACAGCACACAGTAGCGTAATTTTAAAAGGAGCTCGTAGCAAAATATTGCAATGCCTTAAACGAAATATGTTAAAATTCACAAGACACAAAGTATATCTGAGAACGATCGCAAGCAAACTCAAATGATGTGTATCTGTCTATCCACACTTCGCTCACTACCATAACTGTCAAAATACTCAAAGCTTAACTTGCATGCTGTAGGTGTATGCTAACGCTGAAAGGTACAAATAAGTCATGCTTGATTTGTTAAGATGAAAAAACATCACGGGAATCCAGTAACCCTTGAATGAAATAGCTCTGAGTGTCTTAATAACTCATTAAGAAGAGTCGTTTGTTGTTATTTTGCAAACACAACATGCTAATGCTATCATGCAAGCTAATAAGTCACAGCATCAGTCAACCTCCGCTACGTGACTGGCTAACACTTAGCCAACTTGAACGTGAAAGTTGAGAACTAACGTTAATGTTAAGTAGCCGTCTTGCATTGGCCGTATTCTTTCAATGCAAATGAAAAACCTAATTCCTCGCAGGGCCACAGTCCTGCAAGCCCAGCCAACGTTAAGAGTAGACTGGAATAGCAAGCTAAATCGCTATCGATAGTTTTCTCCCAACCCTTTGCGTTTGAGCGTTCTCAAAATTAGCAGAAAATAAATTAAAACCTCGGCCATCTATGAGTAACCAGGACCCAAGCTACCTGAAACAACTACTTTGTCCCTTGCTTATCTGGCATGCTAGGAGAAACAAAACAAACCAAACATAAACATGAAGGCTAATATGTTTTTTATACGGTAGCTAGATGTAATCTTAGCTAGTATTAGCTATTGGTAGGCACTGTCGCGTAGTAAGATGCTTGCTACAACTTTATTAGTGATGGTTACTATCGAGTTGTAAATTTGTTATGGTTTAACTTGCTTAACATTTCAATCGCTAATTGCAAGACCAGAACTACAATTATCTGCTCAGTCAGATATCTTGCAAACTAACTTAGCTAACGTAGCTAGCAACGTTAGTAACCTAAGAACTTAGCTAACTAGCCAATAGTGAGCTAACGTAAATACAATTGATAAGATTACTTAAATCTGACTCACTTATTAAAAGACTTATCATGTTGGTCAGCTAGATAATACACTGCGTAAATGTTTGCCACAGTCTAAATAGTTACTGAAACAACTTAATGGTTATAAGCCACAGCTATTTCAGGTCTTACCGATTGTGTATAGTCAAATGCTGCGCCAAGGCCAAGAGTTCCATGGCGGTGGGAATTCCTACGAAAACCCGAGGCTCAAAGCGGCCTGTTTCTGATAAGCGAGTAGGCTATTTGTTATTAACAGTTTATCTTACATTACTTCTGAGGAACATACAGCAAAACTGGTAATTGCCCAGTATGTTTTCATGGAGATAAAAACATCAGTCTGAAAATGCGAAATCTAAAAATATTCTGACATAAAGATTCGAAGTGCAGCTGTGCCATTTCAATCCATCCGCGGAGCGACACTGTCTACAGTTCTGTGAACAATAAAGTTGGTTTTCATTGGATGCTAAGAACAGCTCGCTAGCCGAATAGTAAGGTAGATGTAGCGCACTGACAAAACTCAGAATTATTCTTGGAACTTTAAAATAACTGTAATTTTTCTAAATACAAAAAATGTATGTTTGCCTTTATTATTTTCTGACTTAACTGAATGTTATATTACCTTGAAGTTGGAACATCAAGTTCAGTTTCCACCTCCTAGGAGCAGGGGCAGAGGTCAAAAAAAGTCCTAACCCTAACGGTGTGACCTGTCTTTCTTTTTTTAAGATTTTGTTCATCATAATTATCTGAATTGCTTAGGTATATCTTTATAGACTGTGGGTTTGTGCGCACAACTTAAGGTATGTCAAATATGATTAATGTTGTTGTTGTTGCTGTCAGTTAATCAAAGTATTTCATAAATTCAGTTTTTATAGTTGTAGTTATAGTAGTATATAAGTAGCCTATTTGCATGTTCACCACCACCCCCTTCCCTAACCATCTTTGATGTTTGGCCTGAACATGGTTTGTTGTTTTGTTGCCCAGCCTGTAGGCCTACCCCTTGTGTTTGTTTGATGCTTACAATCCTTTTGTTCTCTCCCGAGACCAGACTTATTATCAATGTATTCAGGGGGCAGGCAGCAAGCTGATCAATGGGAGATGCCTACGATTAGAGACAAAAATAAAATTGCACTAAAAACCATGAAAGATCTTTGTCCGCTAAAATATATGTAGATTTATTATATATTTTCTGCAGTCTCCCAGTGCTGGCTTTCAAGCGCCAGTAACACTTCCCAGACTCCCTCTCTCTCCTCTTCCTCTCCCTCTCTCACCTCCCAGACCTCCAGAGAAGTGGCTAGTTGAGATGACTCTGATGATTCTCTCTGATGATTATCTCTACTTTTACAACTGAAGAGCTCTTTTCCAAAACACTGAAAAAGCCATTTCAATGCAATTTACGTAAATATTTTATTATTGTTATTATTATTATTATTATTATTATTAGTAGTAGTAGTAGTAGTAGTAGTATTTGATTTTAAGGTAACATTGGGATAGTTACAACTGGTATAATGTTGTCTGATTTGTCCTTCCAATTCAGACAACAGTGATTTTACTGATATTAACTGAGAGGCACAATAAAAACACATAATTTGTGAGTGTTTTTGAAAATGGATCTATAACGTTTTGGAAACGGAAGGATGAAGAGGAATACGGGAACTAATAAAGTTTATTTCTGAAGAGATGATACTGTGTTATACTGTTTGTATGTCAAACTTCGTGTAAGACTTTATAGGACTCTGCATGACATTAGGGCCAAATAGTGAGCAGCCTGATATGTGAAATTAGAAGGACTAAAGGCTTCTTTATTAATTTTTTAGGGGGAGTATAAGTATTAGGCTACAGTGTGAGAACTACTTCTCCTTTGGATGTACCTTTTCTCCATCTTGCACTCTTTATATCACTAGGACCATACTTCCATACATTCACATAAGAAATACCATGTGAAGTGTGTGTTTGTGAAATTTGTGGTCTCATAATGACCAGCAGGTGGCAACAAAGGCTGTGACATGTGTTAGCACTATAATGTGTTACTCAGACTGAAGAATCACATGGATTGTTATTACTCATAAGGCATCCTTTCAGTGCACCCCTTTCAAGGAGAGGTTGGTAATAATCTACCTGTCTTACTCTGTCATCTTGTGACCTGTCATCAATGTATCATTACAAGTCAGAAAAGATATCTTAGATGTTTTGCATTTCTGATATTTAATGCATAAAAACATACCCCTCACTTTGATGAATGATAACACTGGAGGGGAGGGATGCTATGGAAACCAGATGTTTTCTTTAAGTGTGTCCTGTAATGACACCATGCAATGAATCACACTTGAATCACCTCACCACCACCACCACCATGCCCCCACCCCATCCTGAACTTATGTTGACTGTGGTGACATATTCAGTTCCTGGATCCAAGGGGGGTGTGGGAAATTACTGATTTCTCCCGATCTGCCCCCACATCTGCCATGGTGGCCCTGGCCCCGGCCCTTGGGTTGGAGTTGTTAGTGTGTGTGGCGGGGGGGGGCTTCTGGCTTCAACAGCAGTCTTCATAAGATTGATGAATTGATTGCAGCGCCGCTGCCACTGTGTCTGTGCCCTGGGTGAGGACGCCTCGGTTACGGCAGGGAATCCCAGCTATGGCACCCGCCGTGGTGCCGCTATTGTAGCCAGCCTGCAGGGGGCCACGGGGGCTGGCAGCCCAGGGAGCACTCCTGACCCACATACTGCTGTCAGGTCCCTGGAGACACACAGCGCAAGCAGAAACAGGTTGAAAGTGTGTGTATGTGTGTGTGTGTGTGTGTGTGTGTGTGTGTGGACAAGAGGGAGTCAATGTGGCCACCTCTCTGGGAAGGCTTTCCTACTTTAAAAGTTTTTTTTCAGAGTTTGAACCTTAATCAGTGGCAGCCTTCGGAAATCTACCCCTGAAATGAAAGTGTTTATGAAGGCCCTGGATATACTTAACTATACAATTATGAGGTATGATTACCGTATATCTATTTGTGCAAACATGAATAATAATAAAAAAACATAGCATTCTGTGGTTACACACCATGTCGTTACCAGTGGTATAGAGACAAATTCTATAATTACACACTTATGTTTCTTTTCTCAAGAGAACCTTTGGAGAGAAACCATCCACATCTCGAATTGCATTCTCAAACACATAAGTGCAGTTAACTTCTGGGCTCATGAATAAACACAAAGTTTGAATGACTGTTCATACATAAAATCTTTATTTAGTGCATACAATATATTTTTTTTTTTTAGATTTAGGTATTTCATTGAGCCTTACCCAAATACATAATGTCACCTTTAAAGTTCTGCATTACTCCTAACCTTGGAATCTCTGAAGCGAGGACCCTACAGTAATTAGTAGAACTTCGTATTTGTAATAGGATCATTATATATTCTTATTTTATTACCTTTTTTCAATTCAATAGTATTTACAATCATACATATATACCCTGCAATTTTCAAATAACTTAAACTATGAGTAAACAACCACCTAAATTTATAAACACTCAGTTGTAATGCAATGCCTAGAGTGTCAGCGTTCTATTAGTCAGTTTGCTTAGTCCAGGCCAACATGATCTCCTTCTACATGTAAAACACACCACACTTCAACGTTATAATGACTGACCATTGCAGTTTTTCGAGTAAATCATATGTGCGAGCCACTTAAATCTTATCAGTCACTTTAAATAACAGATATTACATCAAGGCAGTTGGGAAAGAAACACAGGGATTATCAAAAGCATCTGTAAAATCTGGAAAGAAATCTCCTCTCATTTTCCCATGTAGTCTCAGGAATGTCTACAGAGATATTATAATAACAGTGGTATTGCCATTGACCATTCCAAAAAAACACACGCTACATACAAACTCTACAAACTCCTCATTCAGAGTAAGGAAGCAAAAAAGTATGACAGTGATGGACACAGTCAGCTGGTTGCACCTCACTGTAAAAACATGGAAGAGGTAGCACAAAATATTTGACAAAAACAATTATTTCTAAGCAATACTTAGATCCTCAACAGGATAATCATCATTTTTGCAATTCCTTTTTATATATTTGGAGCTATATATATCAGATCCTCAGAGTGTTCACTCAGAGGTGTCACCCTCTTTAGGACAGGAGTTATGGTATACATAGTGTACGCATATTTGACATGAATTCTGAGGACACTTGACAAGTAAATTTTAGATGCAGGACGCAGATGCTGTGTAATAAGTACATACCCCCACTGAAACATAAAAATCAAATATCTACGTATACAAGAGAATATTGTCATTGCAACAGCAGTGTAATGCAACACTCTAGATCTCATGCAATATCAGCAGAGAAGCAGAGAAACCCTTTGGGTAAAAGGCCATCATTGTACCTTGTATCTTAATACTTGACTTAACATTTGAGACTCTCACCATATAAATGCAGACGTAGGCTGCCATGCCCTAAGCTTGGAACTGGTGCTTTGTGTTTATAAGAACTTTGTTAATGATGCTATTTGGATCGAATGAATAGAGTACTGTCTTAAAATAAGTAGTCTGCGTATTTATCAAAATCAAAATGTGTATTGAACCATCAACCCACCCGATACAAGAGAATGCACATCTACTTGTTGATTCCCGCTGCCAATATTTATCCTTACGTTTCCAAAGCAGGCAAACACAAGCAGTATACATAACAACATTCCCAACACACGACTGTAGCCATCGTAAAAAAAATTGCAGTGATGTTGGAGAGCATTCAAGCATTTGTGGAATATCTCAGACCACAACTCATCTCCTACAAACCCCTCAGCAACGGAGTTCCGAAGTTTGGAGGAGAGGCAAATTTGCTGAATAGTCTTTTCAAAGGGAACAATCTAATTAAATACAGTGGGACACAAGATAAAGTT
This sequence comes from Sardinella tawilis, assembly GCA_030264315.1. Lineage (NCBI taxonomy): Eukaryota > Metazoa > Chordata > Actinopteri > Clupeiformes > Clupeidae > Sardinella > Sardinella tawilis. Next base: position 1,144,682 of record JASCQY010000173.1, read on the forward strand.
CTTGTGTATTTAACCATATGCCAGAAACAGGAAATAGTCAGAAGTATAATTAATCATTTTATATTGCACAACAACCATGATTAATTTGTTATGATAAAAAAGACTGGCTGATTGATGGCAACCCTACTAATATATTTCCTTTCCTTAGTTATTTGCAAACCATTATGGCTTTCCTGTCAATTTGGTCGTCGATCTAAAAATGTTCTCTATTAATATAATACAATTGGCCAGAATTGCATAACTTACTGCAGCAATGATGGAAGTCAGGCATCTAACTCTGTACAAAAGTAAGTGTCACAAACACCACATAACATTTCCTTTGCACAAGACCTCAGATACAGATAATGATGTATAAACAAGTGAGCTGAGCACAAAAGGAGAGGAGGAGGTGAAGAGAGGAGAGAAGAGGGTCAGTGAGAACCCCCCCCCCCCCCCCCCCCCCCCCCCACAA
>JASCQY010000173.1:1151359-1167872 GCA_030264315.1 Sardinella tawilis
GCCCCCCCCCCCCCCCCCCCCCCCATGGAACAATATGTATCTGTTTTTAATTTGATGCGGGCAAAGAAATCTCCAAGAAGCAAAAGTGCTTCCTTCACATTCTGTCTTGCTTCGCAGGCAAGTCCAAAGTTTCAGCTCTCATTGTTAAAAGTTCATGCTGGGGTGGCACATCCATTTTATAATGGTCCTGCAAGGTTCACTTGCTCCATTTAAGTCATTTGGCAAGGTATATCCATTGTCCACTGTCACACTGTTTGCCTTCAGCAAAATGAAGAGAATGGCATCAGTTCACCATCCAAAAAGACATGCTTGGGCATAATTATCTGCTCTCATAAATGGTTGCAGAAATTGCTGAAGCAGAAAAAAATGTTATGAGTATACGTTTTCACATATGTACACAGGACCGAAAACTGTGGTGGTGGCCACTCTGTTAAAATAATAATCTGTTCCTGCTGTTGTTCCTTGTTTTGGAGAAGAATGCAGATGGCTTTTGGGGCATTTTCATGGCTGAAAAGCTCAAGTCCAAACAGGCGAAGAGAAAAGACAAATGACATGAGTCACCCCCTCCTCAATCTCTGACTTGGCATTTGGAGAATAACAAGAGCAACACAAAGAAAATGGATCCCAGATGATGGGATAAAACAAGCGGCGAGGCGAATAAACAGATACTGTGGGAGAGTAACACGGGAGGGATCATACGCGCTCGCTCTCCGTCTCGAATCCACTCCGAAGTCATGGGGATGAGGGACGCCTGGGTGGGTTGAGCGCACCAAGTCTCGGAAAAGGGCCACAATGCCACCCCACAATGCCACCCCTCCTCCTTTTATTCCCCTGGACAGTGGTGCTGATTCCTGACAGCCCGCCTGCGCGCCCGCCCTCGCCTCACTTGCAGACGTTGACCCAGTCGGTGACGCGGCACTCCTCACACAGCACGTAGCAGCACCAGTGGAAGCGGCAGTGGCAGCGCTCGCTGCGCGTCTGCTTGAGGATGTTGTGGCCGCGGCCGCAGCACAGCGAGTCGCAGCCGTCCATGCCGGGGCTGCTCTTGTTGCAGATGCGCCCGTGCGTGCCCGGCGAGTCCACGGCCGGGTCGGGCTCGCAGAAGTCGGGCGACTTCTCGAAATAGACCAGCTCGCGCGAGAGCGTGCGCCTCCGCCCACTGCTCAGGTGGGACCCGGCGGCGGCGGAGGCGCTGTTGCTGGAGCCGGCGGTGGCCGCCATGATGCGCGGGTTGAACACCCCACTGTTCTTGTTCTGGGAGTTGATGAACACGGCCGACAGGAACTTCTCTCGCAACAGAGAGCCCACCAGGTGGAACTCTGGCGAGACGTACCAGCAGGTCTTGAACTGGCAGCTGCCCGACGTGCCGTGACATTTGCACTTCCTCTTCATGTTGTCGGTGACTATCTGTGCAGAGAGACGGGAAAGTTTGGCCTTAAAACACATCCCCACAAGGCAGAGTGGCAAATCAACTCAATGCTGACTGATTTTGCACGACAAGCACTGAACGATAACAACAACACTTAAAAGACACAACAACCATAAATGCAATCCAAACACTCAACATCAATTATGCATCACACAGATGTGTCACTTGCCTGACTTTATAGGCCCACCATGAACTGAAATAAAACAATATTTTTGGCGTGACAGATTAAAAACAGAGATGCTGTGCGATCCATGAGGGAAAACTGCTTGTTTTGATATCTGACTGAAACACAGACTAGATTCCCACTGAGCCCACTATGCTTTCTCACACCTGTCGGCCGACGCGACTGTTGTGGATTCTCATGCGTGCGTGGATGTCCCTCGGAGATCCCCGCGAGTCCAGCCAGTCTCGGGAAAAACGCACCCCGAAGCGGGCGTCGTGGCTGCAGCCGCCCCACTCCCACGTGTCCTGCAGAGAGGCCACCTCCTCGGGCAGAGGCTTCAGGAGGGTAGAGGGGTGAGCGGCGTGAAGGGCCGCGGACGCGGACACTGACGCCGGCAACGCAGCCCCCTGGTGGTGCAGAGGGCTATACCCAGGGGGGTGCCCACCCGCCGCCCCCATGCCCACGCCGGCCCCCCGCTGCAGGGTCTGGAGCTGGAGCTGCGTGAGCTTCAGGCGGATCTTGTCATCGTCAAGGCGACGCTTGGCCTCGCAGCCACAACCGCGGAGCTTGCCCATGCTGCAGGCCGACGCCACTGAGTGTGCCACGCCAGCCGCCAGTAGAGACAGAGTGAAGGCACTTTCACGGAAACCTGTATGGGAGAAGACTTGCATGTTAGACAGTCAGCACACAAGACACACATAAACACACACACATAAACACACACACATACACAGACATGAAAAGCAGCTCATACCACCACAGGAATGACAGCACCACAGGGAACCTTGGTGTATGCAATGATCCATGTGTGCTCTCTTTCTCACACAACATTAGTCTGCCTCATCCTCCATTTTATTCCCCTGAGAGATGTTGAATATGCTTCCACAGTCATAAATACACACACACACACACACACACACACACACTGCCTGGCATTCATTTAGCTGTTGCGCAAAGCCATCCATGCATGCTTCCCATTACATGGAAGTGACGGTGATGGTTCTAGTTACTCCCCAGGACTCTAGGTTGACTCACCCCTGTTGAGGATGGCACTATGGAGGGGCAGCTTGCCATGGCTCTCCAGGGACGAGCAGTTCCAGCGCTGGTCGCGGAGTTGGTGCTGGCACTCATGGATGGCCACCTGGATGCCCTGCAAGGCCGAGGCAGTGACGTCGGGGCTGCGCATGCACAGGCGCATCTGCCGCTTGCTCAGGCCGGCCAGGCGCAGGCACACAGCGTTGGGGGTGAGCACCGGCTCTCCTGCCATCTTCAGGCCGAGGATGTCATTACACAAGACCCTGAGGGGGGGCAGCAGTAGCGTAGAGCAGAGGTGTTATCATGCAGGCCTGAAGTTAGGAATGGGACAGGCTGTCTGACTGGCCTGCCAAACAAGTAGAAGGTATGGTTTTGTTTTTTTTTACTGTTTATAATGTTGCAACTGATATATCAACGTTAGAAAACATGGCAAGGCTACAGTGTGGATTGGTCAATCAAGACACTGAAGAGGGTGGACGGTGTATGCTGAATTGGTAAGACATGTTGTTAATTGAACCTTCTGTTGAATCAATATTGCAATTACTGATGCCATCCACAAAACATGTGAATATGTCAGTCTGAATGATAAATATAAAATACAATGGATCTGATTTTCACATATTAAGTAATAATTTTGCTATTTTGTGCAGTCTATTTCAATAAATTATATAAAAAAATGTGCAATTACTCATGTCAAATACTCAAGTTTCATTGCCAAGACTTGCTGCATGCTTGTGAGGAACAGTGAATGATGTGTTCTCACAGTAGAGAGCAAAAAAAAGAAAAACTTGGAAAACAAATCCCCTGGATTTTTATGCATGTGCCTTCAGTTGTTATGGGAGATTACATGAGCGAAGTGATCGCCAGCATCCCAATTACTAACAATAATTTTAGTGTCCTTTTATCACCATCCCTTGGATACTTAAATAGGGGACATGACCCTAAAAGAGACAGTGAAAACAAAGCTCTTGGGCATTCCAAATCTCTGGTTCTCATCACTTCCCTGGCAACGGAATTTATAGTTTTAGCTGAACAATAATATAAAAATCAGAAAAGAGGCCTTCTAAATAAAGTGTGATATCAAAAGAAGCCCAACACATAGATAAACTTCATGTCCACCAGTACTTCTGGGGGTGAGGAAAGAGACCGGCATGTCCTTAATCATCTTGTTTCCCGATACATTCAGGGCTGATGGTTTTCATTAAGTGTGTGTGTGTGTGTGTGTGTGTGTGTGTGTGTGCGTGCGTGCGTGCGTGCGTGTGTGTGCGCGCGCGCGCGCGCGTGAGAGAGAGAGAGAGAGGGCAGCATGTGGACGTAAACTGTTAATTTGCTCATTAATGATTAATATCATGATGGCTGTAAATGAACATTAATACAGAGCAAGGAAACAAAAGTGCTGGAAATTAAACTGTTGTTGTTAGAAATGACTTGCAGTAGCGTTGTCCAATTATGTTTTGTTACCTGTAGTGTCCCTGGATGCTCAATAAAACACTTAAATTAAATCGCCCCGTCAGAATATATAATATGGCATTATTAATCTTGTTGGACGCCAGTAGCCTTGTTTAATAACGAACGAGTAGCTACACAGTAGTCCACACTGATAATCCTACTTACGTGAAGGCAGGTGACAGAACTGCAGCAGCAAAAATCAAGATGCGTTCCAATCGGCGGTTATGTGGCAAATCCATGGCGATAAGCACTTATCTGAGCGTGACATTAAAACACCGGTGTGTTAATCGATATTTACGATGAATCAGACAGACAGAACATCTATGGTCGCTTCTTGAGAGCTCAGAGAGTGAAGTTCGAGCCCGGGCGGGCTGTGTAGGCTGGGACGAACGCATGACAGTGAAGAGGAGGGGGATAAAACGAGGGAGGGGAAATACCGCCTCGAGCGGTTGCTTTCAAACTAATGATAGAGTGCAGCCATCAATTACACAATGCTATGCCCAATTAACTGATAAACCTCTCAATATCACACTTGTCAGCGCTTCAGTCACGATTATTCGCCTTTCGCAGACATCAGGCTGTGCAAACCATGCATATAACTGCATACAAAGGTCATCTTATGGTTATTATTTACTAAATCGGGCTAGGACACCCATTTTAGTTGTCTTTTTAAATCTGATTGGCAGTAAAACCCCCATGTTTGATTGTAGGCATGTTTTCGTTTTTTTCTCCCCTCGAACAACAGGGAGCCGGCAGAAGGCAGGCGTGCGGCTCCTCTTGCGGCGCAAGAACAATATGTGTGTTCTCCCACACACTCACCACAAGCACACAGCCTCTCTCTGTATCCAAAAGGCTACAGGTAGGGTGTCCAGTTTTCATCACTGTGATGTGCTAAATAGCCTACAGTGAATTATTTTCTTACCTTTCTTACCTTTCTTACCTTTATTAGATTATTATAGCCAAGCTCAGATATTTTTATGAAGCCCAGGATAGCGGACAGGATACACTGTATTTTGCGCACGTTTAATTGTAACAATAGGGCCACTGATTTTTTTTCCCCAAATATGCACCTTAGTTGATTTCTCATTTTTGAAAAGTGTCCGCTGAATAAGTTGACCTCATGTAGCCTATCTTAGTGGGCTACCGCCTTGCCCAATAATTCACTCAAAATTGCGACATTCGATATGCAAAGTTTTACAAAAACAACTAATTGGATGCTTTCTTCAAAATTACTCTCAATATCAGTTAAGATATGGCACTTGACTATTACTCTAACGGCACGACGAACTGACGACTGCCTCATTTGGAGAGCACCATTCTCAGCGCAGGTGAATTAGCCCACCAACACACAAGATTGAGGCAATAGCCTACTTTTATCTTTTAAAAGCAAGTTTGCATTGGGATTAGAATATCGAAATCTAATTCTACATTTACATTTATTCAAATGTTTCAATGTTGTTATGATCCATTTGGCCAACATGTCATAAAATTAAGTTAAAACCTTGTATAAGTGCGTGCATAAAATAGCTTATCTGACAAGCAATTCTTCATTTAATCTCCGCCATGCCCTTCTCTTAGATGTGGCAATGAAAAGTGCATTAGCATTTTGCCTTGGCGTGTATATCTAAGTGGCTTAAAAAGTGATTTGAAGTTGATTTGTATATAAAAGGCATCTCTTTAACCGGATTGCCTCTCTAATCTGCTCCGTGTCGCTTGACTGCTTCAGGAAACCAGCACCCTCAAGAGCTGGGAGTAAGCGTAGGATAGCAGTCATTAAAGGCCCTTAACAAAAGAACACTTCCTTAGCCATTTGCCTTAAACCTTCTGAAAACCTGAAGCTGCGTAAAACCGCTTGTGTGTGTGTGTGTGTGTGTGTGTGTGTGTGTGTGTGTGTGTGTGTGTGTGTGTGAGAGGGGGACTGGGGAGAGAAAGAGAGACCAAAGTAGCAGGCTACCATAATTTTTGGATGACATATGCTTCTTATGAGCAAGGGAACAAACTGACATTGGATATGCTACAATAGCCCATACAGTATTAGAGAGAAAGGCATGTATTAAGTACTAACATCAACCATTTACCGGCCTCACATAGGTCTGCATGGGAACTATGATTTACTGACGTTGTCCATGATGTCTTTTGATAAAGATTTCAGATTGCTGATTCGTGATGTGGCCCGTGCCATCGCTCCGCTGGTCACAGCCTGCGTTCGAGGGAGGTCTGCTGTCCAGATGTTGGGATGTTTTTTTCATCTTTATGCTCTCTTTTCCCTTCAGTGTCATTCTTCTTCGTCAGTAAGCAAATGTTAAATTCAGCAGTCATCGGGCCATGATTTCCCTCCTTTTGTGTCAAGTTTTATCCCTACATAGCCTATGCCAAACAAAGTCAAATTAATTAAGAACTATCGACTTGACAGATTTTTTTTTACTCTTGCGCGTCCTAACCACACATCCTGTTTTAGTACAAATTTATCCTCATGACATTTTCCATGGGGCTGTAGTATTGTTGTTGTTACAGAAAACCAGACAAGAGTACTATGTACACGTCAACTGATGTGTTTGTAAAAAACAATAGATGAAAAAAAAAAAACAGGTTTTCGCTGTGTAAACTGGGACAGGGTATGAGAGAAATTTGGTCATTCGTTTGCATGCGTAAAGACATTGGTTTTAGCTAGAGAAAGAGGGAGGAGACGCGGTTAAGGGAGTAATCCAACCGCTCCGGGTAAAAAGGGCAGATTAGATGTTTCATATTCCGCCGTTACTGTACTGTGCCGAGACACCAACTGCGCGCAAGGCATTGGAACGACATCCTGTGTGCACACCCACAACCATGCACACATATTTCCTTGGAGGGATAAATTCACTTGATGCATTGTAGCCAATGTGGAAGAGCTAAGACGGAATCACGGTTTCTGAAAAGAGCAAATTCATTTATCCATAGAAGATCAGTGGATTTTTTTTGTTCAGCTGATTGACGAACAACTTCCTGAGTAATATGTTCAACTTGCATGGTGGATCCTGTTCTTTCCCTCCTCGTTCTCCTCTATCCCCCTGTCCATTTTTTGTTTTCTTTATTCATTGTGCCCTATGAGGAGAATTAACCTATCCCTCCTTTCAATCCTTTTCAAAAGCGGCAGGGAAAAAACAGAGGGAGATGGGAGCAGCAAATCCCTTTTTTATTCCACTTGTTGCGCTCAATAAGTGAAGAATGTGTCGCCTATCAGTCACCGAGGGGATCAAGTCTACAGGACGATCCCACGCGATCAATGCCTTGTGCAGAGCATCAGTGAGATAGAGAGAGAGAGGCAGACAGGAGAAGCGGCAGCAGCAGCAACAGCAGCAGCAGCAGCAGCAGCAGCATCCCTCCTGGGATCTTTGGTTAGAGTCGAAGATTCTCTGACTGACACGCTTTGAATCATTTTACCACTTTTTCTGCACATGCGGACAATTTCCTTCGTTTGAAGATTTTTTGGAATGTGGAGTGGTAAGTTTTTAACGGAGCTATACTCCGATATATAATGAAATGCAAGAGTTTTAAAAAAATATTTAAGTTCTCAGGCCAGTGGTTGCCAAGAACACACATAGTCAACCGGAAAATAGAAATAAACAACTCAATAGTCTATTCCAAAATGTTTCTGACACGTGTGACAGCCAATACGATAACGCATGCTGATGTATTTTTACATGTTTTGGGTAGCTAACGATAATTTGGATAGGCCTCCACAAGTTATCTTATCAATTAACCACGAATGACCAAATTGGCTGTAGTAGGCCTACATGTTTTTCATGATCTGACATGCTTGAAAATAATTTATTTTGTATTTCAATCTCCTCTTTAAGATATCATGCGTATACTCGCACTGCTCCTTGGGGTTAAAGCCGCCTGTATCCTGCTGGTCTCGTCTCTTTCTGGCACGGGAGCGGTTAACAATAGCGGCCGATGGTGGTGAGTTAATACGTGATGTATTCATTCCATACGGCCCATTCATATACCCATGTTTTACGCACGCCTATGCAATAGGCTATTTAGTGCGAGCATGTAGTTGGCTATGGTTATTTTGTGTATGGGACAGTTTATAGTTAGTCCATCAGAGATTGTAAAGCTAAATCTACCATTCCCAGATGTTTAGGGTGTAGTAGCCGACACCGACATGGAATGGATAGCTAACCAGTTTGTTGTGTTTTGTCAAACGTAGGCTATGGGCTACTGCTCAGATGTTTGCGGGTAGCTCTTCAGACACGTTGTTGATTAGGCCTATTGAAGTTGCGATTTCGAGAAATACCTGATTCATCTCTGATTTAAATGGCATGTCTTTCACAGATTATGAAGATTTAAACAGGTGATCAAACACTAACAAAACAATTAAACAGCAACTTCATCACAAGCGCTCAAGAATAATCTCTTAATGAATCGTGGGGAAGTGTTATTCAAATAATATGTGAACATATTTAATATTTAACCTATTATTTAGTCCCGATTTAGAAAGAGGTTAAGACCATGTTTATTTACAGCGACTGCGCTCTCTCTCCCCCTCTCTCCGTCTCCCTCGCCCTGTCATTTTGACAGTGTGGCTTGAACACGAGACAACATTTTTCAGTCCAATGTGGGATAAATTAAATGTGGATTTATTTCATGGCTGAAAGCATTTCCATTCCAGGTCGTATTGAGGGTCATATTCTTGTAATGTGCTGAACACTCTAGTGCACGTTGAAGTGTCTAAAAGTATGCGTGCACTTGCCAAAGCTTGCCAACGTCTATAGCCTATATAACTAATAATCTAATAAAGCAGAACCTGTGGAATATTGTTTTTATGATTTTCGAAATGCAGTAGTCTTGGATTGGAAATAAACAGAGTAGCCACAAACTGTCCGGGAGCCCACATGTGTAAAGTGTGTGGCAAACCCTCATTCATCTTCCCACCCACTCAGCTCCGTTGTTTTTGAAGTGCGTGCAAGGAAACCCAAAGTGAGTAAGGACTGGAGTCGTCGACTGATGCCCTGTGACAATCACTGCCTTAGGCTATTAAATATACCGTTTGCTCCAGTCTTTTAATGTAGCTGAGAAAATACATCATTTGCCACGGACCAAGAACATAACGGGCCACAAAAGTTGTAACCTGTAGGCCCATTGCCCAGAACGCCATGCCGAGGCTGTTTGATATAAGGCCTACCGACTATCTCATGAGCAATATGACTGTTCAGCAATGTATCTTGCAGCACAAATCTGTATGATTTGATTGGGAGGCCCTTGAGCAAAATGGGATTCATACACCAACGCCAATTTGTGTTAAGTGGGCGCAATAAACAGGCGCACGAATTAATGAAAAGGTCGTCAGACGGTTTTTGGATGATTGAAATAGGTCTGTATCACGTATGTCCTGTAAGCCTATATGACGTCTAATTATGCCATTACAACACAGTAACAGCCCTGAGGTCAAGGTTAACAAGCAGTTTCCTTCTTTTATGATTTTTGTGGGCAGTCTTGATCCATGATTTTTTGCCATGCTGATTGTTTTTGTCCTTGCTAATAAGCAAATTCCCACTAGGCAATTACTTTGTTTACAGCAAGTTCTCAGTCTCTGCGTGCTGATATGTGCCACATTTCGTAATGTTGTTTTTATTCAGGGAAATCAACAATGAATATTTTAATGAGTGGAAGCGACGCTATATGAATTCATTTCCAAATGACTCAAATTTAACGGCCATTGGCCCCAGGCTGTTCCAGCAGCTTAGGGGACGGTAAAGGTCAGCTCCATACGAGGTGTGAGACACACGCAGCTTATCGCCAACCTCCTTCATCTCGCCCCTTTTTATTTCCCCTCTCTCTCTCTGGCAGGGGGATTGTGAATGTTGCCTCCTCAGCCAACCTCCTTACCAACTCCAAGAATGTGCAGTTGGTCCTGGACCCCAGCCTGGCCCTGCTCAGTCGTCGCCAGCGCAGGCTGATTCGGCAGAACCCTGGCATCCTCCACGCCATCGTAGCTGGCCTGCACACGGCCATGAAGGAATGCAAGTGGCAGTTCCGCAACCGCCGCTGGAACTGCCCCACCACCCACAGCCCCACCGTCTTCGGCAAAATAGTCAATCGAGGTGAGCCGCTTTTCCTCCCTCGCTGGGCTTTTGGTGACATCATGAGGCTTTGCCTGAGATGCATGCTGGGTTGTTCTGGATCTGCTGTGTGCTTTAAAGGATTTTTGTGTATGTGTGTGTGTGTGTGTGTGTGTGTGTGTGTATGTGTGTGTATATATGTGTTGTGGGGGGGGGCCGGGGTATGGAGCAAAGCATTGATTTCATTTTTCCCCACAATAAATAAAGGGGTAATTGTGTGCAGGGTTATTTTCACCCAGCTTTATACCCATTTAAAACACACTCGGTTGGGGCACACTGAGGAAACATTTCTGCCGTTGTTGTGGCAGGTTGCCGAGAGACGGCGTTTGTGTTTGCCATCACGAGTGCGGGCGTCACTCACGCGGTGGCGCGCTCCTGCTCCGAGGGGGCCATCGAGTCGTGCACCTGCGACTACCGGCGCCGCGGCCCCGGGGGCCCCGACTGGCACTGGGGTGGCTGCAGCGACAACGTGGACTTTGGAAGGATGTTCGGCCGCGAGTTTGTGGATGCCAGCGAGAGGGGCCGGGACCTGCGCTACCTCACTAATCTGCACAACAACGAGGCGGGGCGACTGGTGAGAGACTCAAACGCACAGCAGCGCTCACCGCAGAGCCCTCCTTCCCTCTCTTCTTTCTCTCTCCCTCTCTCTCTCTCTCTCTCTCTTTTTTTGTTTCCCTCACAGTTCTTTCAACTGACTATCCCTATCCCTCCAGGTCTTTGTTTGCCTGAAACACTTCTCTCTTAATCTCATTTATTTGCAAGTTCCCCATCGGTGCTAGTCCCCTCACCCGGGAGACATGGGAGATAATCCTCTTTTTCTACCCCCCCCCCCCCCCCCCCCCCGCAACCCCCTTTTTCTGCTGCAGACGGTGTCCTCAGAGATGCGGCAGGAGTGTAAGTGCCATGGGATGTCCGGCTCCTGCACCATCCGCACCTGCTGGATGCGGCTGCCCAGTTTCCGCACGGTCGGCGACTTCCTCAAGGACCGATTCGACGGCGCCTCCCGCGTGGTCTACGCCAACAAAGGCAGCAACCGGGCCTCGCACCGCGCCGAACCGCGCCACCTGGAGCCGGAGAACCCGGCGCACAAGCCGCCCTCGGCCCGCGACCTGGTCTACTTCGAGAAGTCGCCCAACTTCTGCTCGCACGGAGGCAAGTCGGCCTCGTACGTCACGGCGGGCCGGACGTGCAATAGCTCGTCGCCGGGGTTGGACGGGTGCGAACTCCTTTGCTGTGGCCGAGGCTACAAGACCCGGACAGAGAAGGTGACGGAGAGGTGCCACTGCACCTTCCACTGGTGCTGCCACGTCAGCTGCCTCAACTGCACCAGCACCCAGACACTGCACCAGTGCTTATGACCGCAGCAGAGGGGCACTGGGGCCAGGAGGAGCTGAGCTGGACAAGACTGTGATGGGCTGGACTGAGCTGGGCTGTGATGTGATGTCCAGCAACCTGGAACAAAACGTCTGGGTAGTGAATTTGAAAGGTTATGTTGGGTAGGTGAAGCCAGTCAGTGGTTTTGAGGTAGAAACTGGACAGCTGTCAAGGTAATACAGCAAAAAGAAAGAAGCAGTCAGCAAGGCTGTGGGTAATCACATGTGAAAGTATCCACAAGAGTGTGTTGCTTACGGAAAAACAGGAAGAGGTATTTTTTGGAATTTACACATATTTTGGGTTGAGAAGAGCTGTTGTGTTTATCCGGTCTTATTGGGTTATTCTCAGTTTACACACCCATTATTGTGGGGGAATTTTATGCGGTCATAATCAAGAGGAGATGTACAAAGCTTTCTCCAACACCAAATTCTCTGTACATTTTTTTCATATCCATGTCATAAAACAGTTCCTAGACAGACTGATTTATATGACCATTTCCTAGAGTACTGTGCGGCTTTCTCGGTCCACTGGAAATGATTTTATCTTTGCTTCAGCTTCCCAACAGCTCTTATCAAGCCAAAAAGGGGATGAGAACCACTATTCTGTATATATGGACTTGCTTCAAAACCAGGGTAGAGAGAGAAGGGGTGCCAGAGTGATGGACAGGACAGGACAGGACAGAGCGGGTCTCTCAGAATGTCTCTCCTTCTCCTGTTTGTGTCCATAGCAGCAGTCATTTTTACACCCCCTCTCCCAAGTGTCTGATAGTTTGGGCAGACCAAAAAAAAAAAAAAAAAAGAGAGAGAAAGAAAGAAGCCTAAAAGTAGAGGGGAAAAACTGGACACAATGTCTGACAGATGTTTCTGTGGCCACAGAGCCACAAGCATGCTCTCTTGTAAAGACGTGAAAAACTCGCACAAGACGGCAGTTATTTAAGATATCTGCGATTTGTTTTCTTTTGCTGCAGTTCTTCGTTTCTCACATAAAACTGTGTGAAGTGCATCTCCAGGGACGCACTGTCATCTGCCCAGCTAATGGGCTGGGAAGCTGTGTGTAGCTAGGGTTTCCCAGCCCCCATTTCAGCAGGCCATCAGTGTGTATAGGGTACGCTCTCTCATAGGATCCAGCCCTCGTGCATCTTACCCATCTCTGTCAGCATTTTGTATTCTATGGCACCAGACACGGACAGGAGGAGAGGAGACGAACAAGCTTTTCCGCTGTGCTAATCAAGAAGAGACAAATCTCAAAAGTAGCTTAGACTTTCTTTTAGCAATAAGATAAAATCATTTGAATGTAGTTTAAATACACTGAATATCCTTTTTAGTGACAGATTCAGTCAGATTGGTGTTTATATGGGTGGTGTGGTTGGGATAGAGGCCTCATGGGAGGTGAGCGGAGTAGGCTATGTCTGAGTCACAGCACAACTCACTGAGCAGAAATGACCCATCTTGTCTGCAGTTAGAAGCTACAGGTGAGGAAGCAGAGAAAGGCCAAGAAAAGACAATTGTGACTGAAGCGATAAGCACCCAAATGGACTAGAAAACTGACAAATTTGGTGACCACAACCGATTAGAGTGAAGAATGAGATAATCCCTTATCCCAGTTATGTTTACAGGAGACAGACTATATGTGTAGCATTTGCACAGATGGTCATATGTCAACCATAAGAGTGGTGAAGTTGTATCAGCTGACAGAACCAAAATGTAAATAATGTAAAATATATATATTTATGCTGATGTGACATGCAATGTGGGGGAGATGTTAAAATGGACGCAATAAAAGGTAGAGCTTTATTGATCCCTACCAGTGAAGGAAGATGTTCTCGATCAAGTTTGCATCAAACATCAAAGTGAATCAAACTGACTGATCATTTCAAGTTGTGACCAAATATATGTAAGCAACATGGCTTTCCTGCCTACCTGACCTGTTTGCTTTTTAACACCTGTGTTTTACATGCACTGAATATTATCTTTTTTTTCTTCTTGTAAATAAGAAATATTTATTACTGTATGATGGATTTTATACTATTAGAGAGCAAAGAGTAAAATACAAAGTATTTTAGAGCTTTAAGTTGAACCTGTTGAGTAATTAGACAAAGACCTTTGTTGTTTTCTGATAGTTTAATAGAACAATAAAATTTCTATTTTCAATTACATCTTCTCATTGAATTTTTATGACTAAGTAGCGTTATTCATGTTGTAGTCTTGTGAGTCTCTCTGTAAGTTATAGTTAATGGAAATATTTGAAAGTACTATCATTCATAATCCCTGTCTCCACAGGGAATTTGAAAATTAATACAAATCTTATCCTTGGAAACATGCATCATCCCATTGGTATTATTTTTTTCCTATACCCTGTCTACTTTGTCTTGCCCCCTTTTTTTCAATTTCTTTTTGCGTCTGTGGGTCACAGAAATTCTTTTTACATTACACTCAGCCTCTCTTGATAAATATGTACAACACAAATCTAGACGTCTTTATCTGGGTGTTCCAGAATCAATAAAGAGAAAAGCATAATAACTAATATATGTAGAATCAATCACAAGAGAGAGCACAAAAGCAGCCTTCGCCTCCAACTCTTCACCCACCAGTCCAAGGCCTCAGCTCCATAGGAACCACAGAAGAATCTCTGGGTACTGGGCTACATAGCCCCTATTATATATGTTTTTACAACACCAAATGTTTTGCTTCATTTACTTAATGTCGGAAAGAAATAAAGAAATAGTAAAAGGAGTAATGAAAGCCTGCAGTTCCACCCCGCTCCCTCACCCCCCCCGACCACCACCCCCACCTCGCCGCCCCCCCCCCCCCCCTGCCTCCCCCGACTCGCACCCCTCCGCCCCTGGCAGGCGAGCGCGACCACAGAAGTTTGGAAGTGCTGAGGCAACTCTCCCCAGCCAGCCACAACCCAACGCAGGGCCAGCGAGGGTCAGCCAGACTGAGCGCCGCGCGGCTGCATCGCGCCAGCCAGCACACCCCTCTCCCCAGCAAGAACACACAGCAGGAGGGGAGAGGAGAGGAGAGGAGAGGAGAGCCATGGGCCAGAGAGGACAGTCCAGCCATGGGGAGGACACAGGCCAGGAGAGGAGAGAGGAGAAGAGAGGAGAGGAAAGGGTGCAGTGGAGACCTGGGAAGAAAGACAAATAAGACATGATAGGTAGAGAGAGTGGAGTGGAGGACAAGAGACATGCCAAGAGACGCATCCGGGGAGAAGTGGAAAAATGAAAGCGAGAGATAGGACAAGACAGAGGAAGGGGGAACAAGCTAAGGCAGCTAAGGCCTGATGTGTGGAGTGCCTATCCACCCATATCGCTAACCACCACAAATGTGATGCGAGCAGCTCGATCAAACCTGCAGGTCTGACAAGAGGAGTTACGAGCGAGACAGATGTTCACTTGTTGGCGGGGGAAGCCGGATGTTGGCAGACGCAAGGAGGGAGAGGACAGGAGGAGAGCGGGGCAACGATGTTGGGTAACAAGGGGAGCGAGAGGAGCACCGAGAACATGGTGGACACATGCTCTCTCTCTCTCTCTCTCATGTACGAAGAAGCACACTGATGGGAGCAGTAAAGTGAGTGGCGCGAGCCAAGAGAGATGAAGAGAGGGAGACATCAGACTAATAATAGACATCCACTGCCCTCTGCAATTACATTAAAGCTTCTGCTCAACTGCCAGAGCAGCAAACAGCGAACATTTATTTCAAGATATACTATATTATTAAGTCCCTTAATTGTCTAGGTCAAAAGGAAAAGAAAAAGGTCAGTCGGAAAAAGGAGATCGAAACCAAGACTGGGTGATCCTGAGATTGGAGGGAAAAAGAGAGGGAAGAGAGAGAAGGGTAGAGAGAGAGGAGAAAAGAGGTTTAGGAGGAGAAAGGCAGAGTGAGAGTGAAAGACAGAAATGGGGGAAACAGAGGAAGCAAGAAGAGAGAGAAAGAGAGAGAGAGAGGAGAGAGAGAGAAAGAAAAGAAAAGAGGAAAAAGTGAGAGAAGAAAAAGATGATGGACAGGGTTCGAGAAAGAGGCAAAGCCAGGTTCTATTCCCAGGAGCTGGGGGGCTGAGGGAGGTGAAGGAGGAGGGGGGAGGTCTGTCATTGTGGGAGTGCTGAGGAGTCAGTGATAATTAGCTCAATTAGTGACAAAGGCAGTGTAATAAATACCGACTTAGTGTCTGGGTCCCCGCTGGCCTCTCCCCGCGCAGCCTGTGATGCGGTCCAGGACTGACGGACAATTCATTAAACCGACAAAATACCCCACCGTCCAGGCGTGACGCTGCGAGTTAGCCCCCTACTGGCCCGGGCCATTGTTCTAATTGTCTGGGCTGGAGTCACTCACTGGCTCTGCCTCCTCAGCTTGCCACCCTCCCCACTCTCATCCCTCGCCTTTCAAAGAGAGAGAGAGAGAGAGAGAGAGAGAGAGACGGGGAGAGAGAGAGAGAGAGGGAGAGGGGAGATAATGCCCCTACCTAACTCTGTAAGAAGGTGATCGGCAGGTTGGAAAAAAAACTGGTAAGAGTTTCATGAGGGTGAAGGGGAGGGGTGTGTATATGTATATGTGTGTAAGTGTGTGTGTGTGTGTGTGTGTGTGTGTGTGTGTGCGTGAGGGGCGGGGAGGTGTTGGTGAGCAGAAGGGAGGGGCGGGAGGATTAGGGATCGGTGGGTTGCCTGGGAGTGCTGGGACCGGCCCTGATCGGAATGCAGCGAGAGATGAGTCCAGGAGCTCGGATGCGGCACAAAGCGAGAGTTAATTAGGAAAGATTGAAGGGGTTTGGCGACAATGGGCTGCCACCCGAGTCGAGATGAAATTGCTTCCGCGGATTATTGGTGGTGTGGTGCCGCGGTGTGTGTGTGTGCGTGCGTGCGTGTGTGTGTGTGTGTGTGTGTGTGTGTGTGTGTTTATGTGTGTGTGAGAGTGCATGGGCTGTGGGGCCAGTGTGTGCCTGTGTGGGGATGAATATGGTTGA
>JASCQY010000173.1:1183990-1199863 GCA_030264315.1 Sardinella tawilis
CAACAATGTTGAAACTGACCTGCTACTACATTTTTTATTTTTTTGCTGTTTTGAAATCCTAAAACGTCACTGACCCATACACACACTCACACACACTATTTACCCGTGTGACTGCGTTTGTGCACCATGAGGACGTTAGGGCCGATGCAGATCATGCCGCACACATCACACTTCAGCTTGCCGTTGGGCAGTCGGATGGGTCCCGGCGACACAGACTCTGGGCTGGCCATCTCCCCGTAGCCACTCCCTGTCTGGGCCCTCACGCCGACCCCCGATTCAGCAGCCCCCTCCTCTGCCGCCTCACCCTTCTCCTCCTTCCACCCCTCTTCCCTGTCTCCCCCTCTCTTCTCTGATGGAGGGGCTCCGCCTGCCTCTTCATCACTGTACAGCTCCACTTTGATAGAGTTAGCTGGGAAGGAAACAGAATTATTGCTGATTACAATAACGAGACACACTTCAGTGCTGTGCTGTGTCCATAAGCAACATAGTGTGGTGCTTATGGCCCGGTGCGACTGGAGACAAAGAGCTGATTCGGAAGGGAAGTTTTATATACCCAAAAGGAGATATCAAATCACAGACACCACCATTAGAATCAGATCGGTGCAAAGCGGGCGCTGTGTGGCCACTAAAAGACAGGGCACTAACCACTGAGGGAGCGACTGGGCGAGGAGTGCTGACTGTTGGGGGTGCTCACGGTGGGTCCTCTCAGCCCTGCGAAAAACTCACGCTCTGTTGACGAGTCTCCACTGCCTGCAGACCCAAACACAGACACACACACACAAACAGAGAGATAGTTAGCACTCTATTCATTACTTTACAGCACACATATGTGACTTTTGCTTCAGCAGTAACTGCTCTCCATATGCCTTACCTGACATATAAGATCGTCCATTACAGTCATCAGCATTCATTATCACTGCACCAGCTTACTGTTAACACAACAGATAGAAGAGTAGAAAATGTGTTTTTGGAAATTCAATGAAAACAATAAAATCCTGTTTCTAAATCAATTGATTTCCAATGCGTTCATTCTCATTTGTAGAACTGTAATCAGATTGTGAACCCTGGGCTTACAGCTTCAAGTCTAGTCCAAGTCTAGTCCACACACTGTGTTGATGATGATCTGTCTTTGTAAGTATTGATTCACAATTAATAAATAGTACTGCTTGCCACCAGTCAACAAAAAGAATCCTAGATGAGGCATCCCTCCACCCACTTCTCTATAACTTTTCCATGAAGTCACAGGATGTCAATCAATTCATTATAAACACGTCTCTACAAAAATCTCAGAGCTGACAAAAGTGCATAACAGTCGTACATCAACACAATTGCCCTTAAATGTTAAGATTTCTTGCCCCAGTGCAATGTATTTAAATTCTTCACACTGGAGAGAAGAATTTCCAAAACTGTAAGATATAAGGATAATATTGTCATTTCACAACAAATAAGAAATAAAGAAAAAGAAAGAAAAGCACCCAAGAAACATACCTCAATCCGCAAAAAGACGTGGAAATCAACTACGTATCACCGATACAAAACAATGTGAGATACTAATATAGCTGCTAATATGTTTAATAAGTGGTGACAGGTTGAATAACTGTCAGATTTTTGGAAGTCTGCAAACGACACAGTGTGATTGCTCTCTTTGTTCCGGTGTGGAAATACTGATTGAAGGTGAATACGTGGGTGGGCAGTCTGGAGAAAATGACAATGCCATGCTCGTGGAAGCAACAGGCTCGCGCCATCTATCTACATGGCTGTCAGGGGTTATCATTTTAATTGGACACACTAATCTGGACAAAACCGGTCTAAAACCATTCAAGACCAGTACTGATAGACAGTCTACCCTCTAGCTCACGCGAAAATATCGACAACTCGACGATGGCAACTGAGGTTGTTCAAATAACTTTATAAGATTACGCTGGTAGGATTGTCATAACACGCAGATGCATCTGTGTCTGGCTGGCTGGCTGGCTATGAGGGCGAGCTAGCTATGATAGCTAACTTGCTAACAAAACGTGACAGGTTGATGTAAAGCACCGACGTAGTCACAATTTAAATCCAACACAAGCAACAGTGTTATCTTACATTCAAAATGAACGAACTGTCGTTGAGTGATTGTCCTCCATGTCATTGCATAGACATGTCAAACTAAAGAGGAATAATGTTTCGTATGAGCCGTTGGCGTTGCTATGGTACCCAGCACTCGACAGATGCCGTCTAGCTTGCTAAAGTCGTCCAAAGAGATCAATGTGATTTACGTCTGTGTCATTTTGATTTACAAAATTGATTGCTTTCGACTGCTTTGTTTAGTTTCTTACCTGGCGGTTGACTATGGTTAATGTATTTATTTCGCTGGTACTCTGTTTGTTTTCTCTAGCGAAGGCAGCATCTCCGGGATCTTCTACCTGAAATCCAAAACAACTTCCGGGCCCATGCCGGGATACAGGCCCGAATACCCTACAACGGAATCCTTGATCCAAAGCGATTGCCGAAAACATCGATTTCTTGTCAAAGTTATTGCGCAAAGTCCAGCGCGGAGAGAAATGAGTTCTGAGTTCGCAAAGAAAATGAAGCTATTCTAAGCACGTGTCATAGAATGCTGCGTCTACACGTAAAAGAGTAGAAAAAAATCGCACACACAGCAATCGAAATTACTGTGGGCAAGATTTCAGTGTAGGCCCAGCTAACTTGGTCATCTTTCTAGCATTACAAATTTATAAGAAGCACCGTAACAGTATTGCGCAAAAAGTCTGACCTAGGTGGGCTGGGCATGTCATGCCAATTAGGCTACACATATGTCAACAGGTGTGTGGAATGATGAAAGTCTGGTAACTAATTTGAAATTGGCCATTATTAGTGTTTTGATCACACACATTTCAGTAGATTTATGATGGAGGGATGGGTTGGGTTGGACGGGGTCGAAATTCTTACTTTCACATGAAGGCAAGACTTTTATTGTACTATTAAGCGCCACTAGATGGCACTAAATGATTGGTTCTAAGAATGGTGCCAAAATATTCTATTGCAGTAAAGTGAAATAGGCTCCTGCTGTTTTTTTCGTGTCCAAAATATTGCGTTTGTGACTACACTGCAGTAAAACTGCAGCTTAAATACTCATCGAACTGCTGTTTAGACACTGAAGTATTACAGCTATTTTCAGGTAGCATCTTTCTGTTCTTCACAAAATAATACCATCACCGAAGTAACAGTTGGTTCTTATGTGGCCCATAAATATACAGGCTATATCAATGTAATCAACTAAATGATTCTTGAGAGGTGGATGCTGGACAAGCTGTGATGCTGAAGTAGCACACTGATCTCTGCAAATGGTTCCACTGAGAGATATACAGTAGATCAGGGTTTCTCAAACTTCTTCGCCTCAGGGGTAGAGATGTTAGACCTTTGTGTTCTAATGCATGATTTGGTTGTAATTGTGAGTGAAAGGGTGATGTTTTGTTTGTTTGTTTTTCGCCTCTGGCTCATCTTGTGAATCTGCACTGTTGTCAGATGGTCGCTTTCCAAAAATATTAACTAAGCCTAGTGCTGAGTTAAAGGTTGCTGTGTGGCCTAGTAACCTTGTCACAACGTAGTGTCGTTATTTCCTCCAACAAGTGTCCATAACTCATCCATCCTGTCACATTTTGAAACTGATGTGGCATTTGTACTTTTTTTTTGGCGTGTGTTTGTGTGTGTCTGTGTCTCTGTCTGTGTGTGTGTGTGTGTGTGTGTGTGTGTGTGTGTGTGTGTGTGTGTGTTTGCACTGGATGGTGCTGTTGTGACACTGATTTTCCTTGGGAATTGATAAAGTATTACATTATAGTAAGGGCATTTTGTGATCTATTTCACTGATCTTCTAAATAAATAATAACCAAATCATTTCTTCACCATGTTTGTGAAGGTGTGTAATAACATGTATTCAAATGTTGAAATTCATCACTTTATCCTGAAAAAAAAAAACCCTGCTAAAATTACTTTACTGATTAGGCCTAATTATTTTTTAAAAAATTGACTTTTTAAAATCAGGGCTTAAGTAATTTGTGAGGGGTCAAATAAGAGTTATTTCATGATTCTGAGTTGATCGTAACATTTACATTTCACCAAACACTCCGAAGGCAAAAAAAAGCTTTTAAATACTGTGTGTATGTCATTATTATCATAATGGTGTATGCTGATGTCACAATATATGCTATGCTGTCATATGGATGTCAAGATGTCCAATTTTGCAAAGGAAATGTCACAACAGTATGAAAATTTGGATAAATAAAAATATCGCCAGATAAGCTGGAAATGTGCTGGAAATTCACAATGCCTTGGCTAAATGGGCTTTAACTTCACAAACGGTTATCAGGATTATGATGATATTCACACATACACACACACGTGTGTGACAAATGCAGGCACACACATGTATACACAGAAAATCACAGCTACATGTACCTACACATCCTCTCTCTCCACAAGGTGCGTAACATACAGCTTTACATTTGCACACACCCCTAAACACACTCACAGACACAAGTAAACAGACAAACCACACACACATACAGTACACCTGCTAAAGATTGTGGAAACTTATTATGTGTGCTATATTCTAAAAACATATAGATGTCCCATTTCTCTCTCAGAAGACCCTGACCTGGCAAAAGACCTTGACAGTTGACACCTTCACTCATACACTGACTAATACACACACGTTCACACACACACCTCACTCCAACCCTACAAAGTTTGGCATGAATTTCAATTCATCTGATCACATGCTTATTGTGATACTAGAACTTTAGAATCAAATTTCCAAACATCATGCATCATTAATAAAAATAAAA
Source organism: Sardinella tawilis (assembly GCA_030264315.1). Lineage (NCBI taxonomy): Eukaryota > Metazoa > Chordata > Actinopteri > Clupeiformes > Clupeidae > Sardinella > Sardinella tawilis. The sequence continues at coordinate 1,188,820 of JASCQY010000173.1, forward strand.
TAAGTCCAATGTATTTTCGCAAAGTTGGAAACGTTGAAACAAATTTGGGCATCTTTAAGCTATCTTTTTTTGGATTACTGCATCTGTCAGGCAATCGTGGCATTTAAAGCATAGACGTCATATTTGTACATTTGATAAATATATGACGTGAATGTATTGTTGGATTGCAGAATGTCATATATCCTACATGAGCTCTGTCATTGCTGCTAGGGGCTTTTAAAAAATGTATTTGACCCCTAAATTTGACTTATTTGACCCTAAATAGCCTTTTTTGACCCCTAATAAGTTACTTCAGGCCTTTTACAAAAAATAATTAATAGTTACCCTAACTTGCGCAGGTTTTTTGGGGGTTTCCCATGGAGGTTGAACATTGATTACATTAAGAAAATATTTTTGAGGATTTTTTTATAATAATTTAGTAATTTAGTTTACATGATCCAGTCTTGAGAAATTAAAAGACCATGTGTTATGCAGTTGGAAAGTTCTGTCAGTTTATTTAGATGTGTAGGGGTGTCATCTTTTTCCTCGTGGCTTTCGTCTGTGCAAAAGGGTCTCGTAGGCCTCCTGGATTGAAATAAACATCTTCTGAGCCTCCAAAAGCTGATGAGGGTTGTGGTCTGGGTGCCAAATTTTCACCAGCTCTCTGTATCGAAGAGTGATCTCCTCTGGGGTGGCTTCCTCAGTCATAGACAGGACCTGAAAGGAAACCCAGTTCGCTGAAGTTTAACACAACTCAAATGCATACAGTATGTTTGCTGCAGATTTTTAAAAATCCACTAGCTTTTTTCCCTGCAAAAATGACTGAATTTAAATTTTAATAGCACTAACTAAAGCTTCACTAAAGCTCACCTTGAGTGCCAGCCTCTCTCTCTCAGTGTACTCCTGAAGCAAAATCTCCAGAATTTTCCTCCAGGCCTCCTCGCTATAGCCTATTCCCCCGGTTAGCATACATAACATTCTGTACGGTAAAAGCAGAAAGAACTCCAAAACACTTCGGAGCCATGGAAGAAACCAGAACATGTCCAATATGGATGCCACACAGTCAGAGATGTAGTACAAAGTGGCAGTAGTGTTGTGGAAAATGCAGAAACCCAGGGGAGCTGAGAAAGCCAGCAAGGCGAAGCTCAGACGATAGAAACGAAGACCTGAGGGGAAAGGGTGAGAGAGTTAGTCACGCAATGCACTCTAGGGCATATCCCATGTTATAGGGTAGACAGCTCAAGGAACATGGCAACCATGATAACGCCATGCTCATGTTTGCTTTAAACAGACTTTGAAATGAAATGAAATCAAAACATATACATGTACATCAAATAAGAGATGTTTCACAGCAGACGTGGCTGCTGTGTAGTTTAGAGCAATTCAAACCTAGAACTACTATCAATGAGGTCCTAGTCTGGACCATGTCTTGTACCTTCTCAAACTATTCAGCGCCATGCCACAGCAGTGATGACTGAAACAGGCTGTAGATTACAATGGCTTACCCAGTGGATCGGCTGGCTGTGTCGGCTTGAACCTGCGGTGCTGTGCAGCTGTGACACTAGCTGCGACACTGATGGGCAGAGGGGAAAGTCTGCTGCCATAGAAGATGGGAGAGGTGATGAGGCAAGTAGTGAGGGTCTTCTGCAGGTCAGAGGTCTGTGATCCTACACTAGACACCAGGTGCACCCCAGCACCCACAGACAGGGGTAGCACAATTATATAGAAGAAACTGAGAGAGTTCAGGCCAATCAGAGCCACTGTTCCAAAATAAATACCCACACAAACCTGCCCTGCGAAGCGTGCAGGGCTGGCAGGAGGGGACACAGCATTGTGTGATCTCTTCCTGTGTCCGTCTGCCTCTGCCTCTGCGTTGGCCTCACTCACATATGTCGGGATGCGGAAGAAATCTCTAACCCACCCAACTCCAAATCCACCAAAGGTAAGCATCCACAATAGGGCATGGCTGTCTCTTCCTAAGTACAAATGGTGCAGACCCAGAGGTCCACCCACTGCCCATAGAGCATAGGTCAGTATGAGACCTTTAGCCATAGCAGCATCAGTAAACTTCTAATTTGACAGAATCAAAGAGAGATTTTAATGTCCTCAAAACAGTGCCATCCTGACACAAGGTTGTGAGAAGCATACAGTACAACTCGATCAACGCTTGAAAGAGTCCTGAAATTTGTGATCAAGTCTGACTGGGGATCAATAGTCTATGTACACAAAAATACACGTTAAGTGTTAATGAATATTTTGACCAATATAACCCTGGTTAACTGACCTCCAGCCAAGTTATCATTTACTACAATATAGAAGACTTCACTCGCCTGATTCGCAACACGAGTTTGGTGTTTCAGAGGCAGGAAAACATGCGATTCTTCTTTTCAGCCCAGAAATTGTCCTGAAAGCAACTTCCGTGGTTGTGTCACCGCATGAGGGAAAATGGACTTTGGATAGTGACACTGACACGAATAGAGTTTGCAATTCATTGACCCTCGATCAAATAATTGAGATTTCCCATTATGCAAAATGGGCCATTTATATTTATATTTCAACCAAAATGTAGCCTAAGAATGATGGTGAAAGTCTTTCATTTAAGGGGAAAAAGTCTTAAATCTTGATTAAATTCTAGGGTTTGTCCTAAATTTTTATTGATGATTAACTCTGAATTCACTCAATTAAGTGGTTTGATGTATTTTGATTGGTAAATGTGTTAATTTTTGAAAACTCCACTAGGGCAGCCAGCTCGCACCCTCACCTTTAGAGCCGCCCTTGCCTCCACCCCCAATCCAACTTCTGTGGATGTAAAGCACACAAGTAGTTGTGTGAGGAGCAGTCAGACGAGAAGCAGAACTCTGGTGGTAGCTCCGCAATTGTTTTATCAGATTTTAAGTATATTGCAACGCATTTTACTGAGAGGTTGTATCACACAAGTTATTTTCCGGTTCTGCACGGACGTAATATCGTCTAAATCCGTTTTGTGGTGGTAACTTTACGTGGATAACATCTTTCCCCAGGCGGTGTGCCGCCGCCGCCGCCGCCGATGGTTTGAGGCTAAGCTGGTATGATTTTTTGGGGCGTTTTTTTGTTTCAAAACTTTAGTCTAATGGTCTAAGAAATGGTTTCAAAGAATGGAAACAGACGACGTGTCGTTCAGAGAGCAACAATTCCACGGACGAGTACGAGAGACTTTGGTAAGTAGCCTATGCAAAACTAAAGAGCTGGTCATTCGCTAGGCTATCACACAGCCGGTGTTATCATTAAAAGAATTTGCCTGAAGTTAACTCAATGAATGCTTACTTCCTATCTGTTTAATGAAGATGCAATGATGTTTTTCTCTCACTCTACGTTTTCTCAACTGTTGTTTTGTACCAATTACACGATATTTTAAGGCACTGGAAATAAACAATTAACACCAGAATATTTTAGATTATTTTAAATGTCAATGTGGTTGCCTATTTGAACCTTAAAAAGAGTCTGGAATAATTTGGTAGTCCACTCCATTTTAATTTATTAGATTGTGTGTGTGTGTGTGTGTGTGTGTGTGTGTGTGTGTGTGTGTGTGTGTGTGTGTGTGTGTCATCCCAGCAATCACCACGGTTCTGCAATTGTGGTCTCATTGTTGTGAGAGAGCCTATGCCTAATAATTTTTTGTGAGTGCAATGCCAATTTGGATCAGAGCTGAAATGCACGGAATGCCATTAAACTTAATTGTAATCAGGCTTTGCACTACCAACCTGGCACAGTCCTTGTGAACTTCAGACCTGAGTAGCTTTTCAGTGAGGTATCTGGTGCTAACCCTTGCCCTTACAGTGTCCTGGCTGGTATTTTATAGCCTAATAGGTGTAACAGTCACAGTTGATTCCATCTGTGACAGACATGTCCTTGAAATAATACTGTTCTTCTAAGGCTCCTTCAACCTAACTGTACATTCATGTACTATTCTGTTTTAATGATGTGCAAAGTTGTGGCATAGTGGTATCTCTCATGTTCTATAGGCTTTTGCGTTTTTCGACATTCAATTTTGATGATTTTTTATATGAGTGTATGAAGGGGCGCAATTTAAATACTGATAAGAAGCTCTCTGAATATTCAGATTTTTAGTGTGATAACCTGCTGCAGTTGTAATGAAGGCTGAGGCTGTTGTCAGAAGTCTCGAAGTTGCTGTTAATGAACTGATTCATGAATTATGAATTATGAATTTTAAAAAGATCTATATATATGTAGTTGCAATTTTCCCACCCATCTAAGAATTATTGGTTTGTATATAGGTTTTCATGCTTTTAAAATGGTTTCAGTGGTTGTCATCTGATTCGTTGCACATAACATTCATCATATGGGTAACAGACAACAATGGAACATGGATATGATTAATCAGTGGGATGGGGTTTAAATATCTGTTGAGGTGTATGCCTCAATTGATCAAAGTTTAGGAGAAAATGAGGTGGCAGCAGAAGATGAAATGGTAGCTCTCTTTTTTTTTTCTATGTTTTTCAAAATGTCTCAACCTAGGCTCCTACTAGTGGGGGGAAAAGTTTAGCAGACAGACTATACTGTCTCTTCTCCTTCCAGTCAAATATATTGACCTGCAGCTGCAACCTACAGTTGTTTTGACAGGTTTGTTTTGCCCCTGTTCTGGAGCTCAATCCAAATATCAGCTCTGTGCTCAGATGGTTTGAAAGGATTATTCTGTATCCTGTTTATCCTTGACTTTTATCATCATCATATTGTATGGGGTTCTTTGCCATTTTATGTAAACACCTGTGTGGTAAATAACATTTCCATTAACTGCCATGTTTAGGGTAACAGTGACTTGATCTTGTAAAAACAGCTTCATGTGTAATTGACTCCCTATTGTCAGTGAAACCCACGCCAACACAGTGGTAAAGCTATCACCATATCATTGAGAGGATTTTAGCTCATCAATGACCCCAATACCAGCCTGTCTGTTTAATTATTCTGTCTTGAAGATGACCCTTTGTTATCCTAAGGAACCCCAGATGGCCCTTCGTTCTCATTAACCCTCGGCTAATACAAATATGGCTGAGTGCAGCTTAAAGGAACAGGATGTATAGGCCTTCTGCAACACTTGCCATATCCTGTTCTAGTTCGGAACCTACTGTGTCCAGAACTTGCAGGTTATGTGCATGCGGGCCCCTCTTTAATTTCGCTGCTCTACTACAAGTAATCTGGATTTTTGAGAGATGAGAGATTTTTCTTGCATAATGTAACTAGTGGGAGTAGTTAAAGCAAATCAGACAGAAAACATGAATGTCTTTCTGGTTTTCATTTTCCCCTGTGGTTATTGGGGTGGGTTGTGTAATTCATCCAAACTGTAAACATGCTTTGCAGCAAATTAGTGTCCTTCTGACTGGTGTAAAACATGGCCTACCTTTTTAACGTGGCTGGATTGCATATTTTTTTTATTATGCATTCAATCAAGAACACCTTATAACATCGCACATCACTGGCCTCTGTCTTTCACCGGAAACTTTTTAAAATCTGTTTTTGCCATAGTCTGTAACTAAGGAAATAAGGTTTGGTATGAATCATCCCCCACAAAGATGGTCGATTCAGAGTTCAAGTTTTTCAGAAATGGGGGAAAAAAGCACAGTGAGGTTCTGGGAGTCTTGGAGACCCCTCATGTGGTTGGCAGTGCCCATGTGTTTGCCTGCCCTGTGCCACCTCCTAGTTAATCTGCTCCAGCACGTGGGTGTATCACAGCTGATCCCCCCTTACAATGTGCCAATCAAATGCAGCATGGGGGGCCATGTGACCTGACTACTAAACTCCATTCTTCTGTTAATGACGGGGAAAACTTGGTCCCTGGGGAGCAGGAGGAGGGTGATCTGAGATTGTTGATTGCCTAATACTTATTGAAGTAATCTGTGTTTTGGTCTTGCATTGTTGTAAGCATAGGCCTTTTCTGACTGAAGTTGGTATCCAGGCAGAGAAATGCCCTCAAAAGTATAGTCTAATTTCTACCGTCATGTTTTTTGAGGCAAAGGAGACACTTCACTTTGTTTGTTTTCCATGTTTGAGAGACTCTGGATCCATAAGCCTTAGTCAGTAGGACTTATCCGTCTGTACTCATTTACCATTTTTACAGGAGTCCATCTGGCTGTTTGGACCACTAAATTGTCCATGCCAGCCCTTTGTGTTAGTCCCCCAAAACTCAATTGTTGGGTGGCCTTAAGTGGGTCACACACAGGCACCGTCTCTGCTGGAAGCAAAGGGGCCCTTATGTTTGATCCCGGCCCCAACCCCCCACCCCATCCACCCCCCATTAGTGTTTTTACACTGCTGTTCTTTCTAAAGAGAGTGGTGCTCCTATTGAGATGACTAACAGGATTTCGGGAGTGGGGTCTGTGTTCAGAGTGGACTTCAGGCCTTCTCCTCTTTGCCTAGAGCCATGTAGCGGGCGTGTGCAGCTAAAGCAACAGGCTTTGGCATCAGGAGCATTAAACAATGGCTGTTGTGATACCCAATGCCCTGCGAGCAGATGTCCTTACAGTGGGGTTGGGTTGCAGCTGATTGAGCCGTTGTGGAACATTGCTGCCTGCGTGCTTTGCCTCCAGGAGCACACCCGAGAGGGAGAGAGAGAGCAAGGCTGGGCTCTCAGTGCTCTGGTTCGTGTCGGGCCTCTCCCCATGGGTGATTTAACACAGCTGTTGTTTTATTGGAAGAGAAATGTCTGCATCCTGTCACCCCCCCCCCCCCCCACACACACACACATCCACACACAAATTTCCTTTCTCCCTCTATTCCTTTGAAGACTGAGAGGATGCATGGGACATCACCTCTTCCTCAGATGGGAAGCCTATTTGTTTTGTGTTGAGTGTGTGGCATAGGGCTGCAGTCTAACAGCAGGCTCATTAAACACTGGAAACTGAGCTATATTTCTTTCAACGGTTCTTCCATAGACTAACATGGGATTTCGTTTGGAAGCCTTCACATTTAACACTTTGGTTTCCTGAAAAGAGGGACAGTGGGGCTTAAGAGGAGAGGTCACGGGTGTGCGTGTGCGAACGGTTCATTTCGTCGTCATCCTGCTGCCCAGTGTTCTTTTAGTGATTTTCACTGAACATCTTTGAGCTCATTTCTTCACTTCCTGTTGTGTGCGCAGACTAGCAAGAAGGGGAATGCATAGTCAGCACAAATGGTTCTCTGTTTCTACTTGAGACACAATGGCCAAATTCAGATCAGTTTGTCAAAGTTAAAGAGAAAGAATGATTTTTAAGTTAAGTTTGACTTGAATCACTTGAAAATATGCTCTCAGTTTTTTTTAGGTTTTAAGACTCTTTGGGGGAACAATTCATGGCACTGTGTCCTTCAGTTATTGTCAATTCTGTCATTGCTTTAATCCTGGTCCGTAACTTTCACCCCCTTGCCCCCTCTCATTTGGGATAAACCGATAATCTGTGGACTCCATCTGTCTCGGGTCCATCTCCGTGGAAGGCTTAGAACTCATGTCATGTCATTTAAAGACCATTAGTTAACTTCAGTAGAAGGTCACAAGTGCCCAACCTAGAGCCAACCTAGAAAGATCTATGGCTCTGACCCAACCTTATTTTGACAGGTTTTGAGTTTGAGTCAATATGTCACACTAATGTTCTGTCCTCATTTTTGTCATTCTGCACCTACCCTTATCTGAGTACTTTGGCTGCCTCTCGCTGTGTCGGTTGACTTGTTCTGTCCCGCTGGGCTAGTTTACACACCTATGTCGACTGTACATGTGTGTGTGTACACACACACACATACACATATGTACCCTTCTCTCCTGGCCTCTTTAGTCTGTACATTAAACATAAGCATTCACATCAGGCGGGCGTGATAAGCGGCTCTTATGTCACACTGCAGTAAAGGCAGATAAGCAGCTGTGCTCCAGTGTCAGGTGGAGGACTGCCACTCATGCCGTCAGATAACCAGAGGGACTCTAAATACACACGGACTGATAAGTCACTTTCTTCAGTCACTAGTTGGCCCCCCATGACGGTGTGGCTTCCCAGCTCAGCCCCACGCCAGATGTGCTGTTTGTCATCATGTGTAGTTCATTCCTGACATGCCAATTTGGATTGTGCGCTAATCTATGCTTGCTACGTATTCTCCCATTTGTGCTACGGCTGGGCTCAGAACCGAAACATAAAGAGGGAGGCAGGCAACATAAACCGAATTATATTTATTTTAAAATAATCAAAAATAAGGCAAAGTTGTCCTCAATCCTGCTGTCAAACCAGAGACGGTTAAAAAAAGGGATATTCAGTATCTTTGGTTAAACTCTTCACGGTTTCATTAGTGCTACTATGTAGCAATGTACTGAGTTGTGAAACGGTGAAGATTTGGATCATCTCTGATGGAAGGCATTTTATCAGTGAAGCACAGTCTGACCGGCTCTCCTCCAGACCCAATTCCTCTTCGGTCTTTTGGCCTTTTTATGTGTCTTCACTGGAAAAAGTGAGTGTTCTTTAATGCAGAGTACAGCTGTTAATGTTTTCATGTGTCTTTCTTCTCCCCCACCTCTCTCTCTCTCTCTCTGTCTCTCTCTTTGTCCCTCTCCCCCACAGATCTGTGTTCTTCTCTTCAGCTGCCTCTACATCGTCTCCTACCTCATTCTCACTCACTTCAAGAAGAATGCAGAGTTTGTCACCGGTGAGTACCTACAGCTTTGAGAGCAGGGATGAGCTTAGTTGCCAAAAGGCACTGCAGCCCTAAACAATCCTCCCTGAAAAAGCTGTGCCTAAAAAACAAGGGAGTTCTCCAAAGATGAATTCCTCCTGTTCCCCCCCGTTTTGCCTTTTGAGTGGAGCTGTGTTGCGTAACCTTGTATAAGCACAACTTCCTCCATCTCTTTCCCTCTCCCTCTGCATACATCAGATGTGCTCTGGGGAGTTGTGGATATGTAGGTTACACTGTGTCCTTACGCCACACTCCGATGCCCAAACGCAACAAACAGGAGGTGCTCTGTGGCGGGCTTCAGTCACCACACCGGGGCCCCAAATAACTCAAGGAGCAGTTATGCAACGTCTCCTGCCCTCCTGTCAGCTCGGCTGGTGGAGGGCCTTTGAGGAATGTTCCTTGCTCTGATAAACATACCCTTCCAGTCCCGGCCTAGCCCCAGGTCCCTGCTACAAGCACACACTCAATAACCTCAAAGACCTCATTTTGTGCGCCCTCCCCCCGCACCCACTCCAGTCATTCCCTCGCCCCGCACCTTTCTTCAGGTCTGCTTTTCTGTAAACAAATAACCTGTGCAAAACACCACGTTCTGCTTGAGGCGTTCTGCTCGAAGGTAGAACTGTTCAGCCAAGAATTCCAGGCCAATTGCTTTCAGTCCTGCGATATCTTACAAACATTCTGTAGCATGACAATGGAGCTCCACATTGGTGAAGCCTATGGTCATAGTGCAGCATATTGGAGACAGATGTGAGCACTCCTCCCGGACGGACGGCAGGGCAGGCCGCGGTGCTGTGGTTCAGCGGGAGTTTAGCCAAAAATGCTCATTGGGTTTTAGGAGGGAAGTGTGCAAGATAATACTATCCAAACGCCCAAGAGAGTTTATCAAGCATTTCTCCCAAACACTTGCACAACGCTCACACAACACTGTTCCTATGCATGCCGGAGAAGGCCACATGTATCATTTTAGTCGGATGAGTCTTTGTATTTGAGCTAAATCGGATAATTAAACTGTACGGATCTTTGTACTGTTGTTACATTTGGGAAATCAAATTCTCAGTGTTTTCAGGCTGGCCCCTAGACATTCACCACCACCTACTTGATATTAGAACAGGGTGTTCCTAACCCATTTACAGTTGTCCTGTTCATATCTGTACAGTTTAGGTCCACACAGCTCTTCTATGCCAACTTGCTATATCATTACGTCTCCGGGTTATCTTACAGATTAGTCCTATTCGTCTGCTCTGTTGCTCTCGCACTGCCAAGATGTGTTTCTTGGCCAGATAGCATATCGTGTCCCAGACTTTCTCCTCGTGTCGTCATGTTCTACAGCCCTGGATGGTTGAGATGTTTGAGCGGTGTGTTTGGGCGGCAGGCAAACATTTTAAATACAGCGTGTCCTGCTAATGTATTCCAGGCCTTTTTTTAAGCTCCTAAGCAATTCTTCTTCAACTTTTGCTTTTTTTTTTTTTTTTTCCTTCTCCTAGATGACACAGAGGATGCCACCGTCAACAAGATTTCGTAAGTACAGACTTTATTTAGTCTTGTGTTAATCTTCTGATTAGGATTGGATGTGTGCGTTATTAAAACGATGATTGTCAGTCTGACATGTTTGTTTTATGGGTCAATCCTGTTTATATCAGACTGTCTGTGGCCTTTGCCCATCCAGCGTGGCATTCCCTTATCCATGCTTGGTGCCAATGTCAATGTTACGCACTGTTCCAATCAATGGACCATCCCTCTCTCTCTGCAGGCCAAGCCCTTATCATTATCAGTCAGTCACTCACTCACTCATATTTTCTCTCTCTCTCTCTCTCTCTCCCTCTCTCCCTCCTGTAGGTTATGGCTGTGTACATTCACCCTCTCGGTGGCGGTGTGCGCAGTGCTCCTGCTCCCCATCTCCATCCTGTCCAATGAGGTGCTGCTCACCTTCCCCCACAGCTACTACATGCAGTGGCTCAACGGCTCCCTCATCCACGGTAACACTGACCCACCAGCTCAGACAACCCCAACCAGCATGCGCACTCATGTGGATAGGATACACACACATCTTACACAACACATCTACAGTAAATGCACTCGTTCATGCAGGCCAGTTTAAGATGGCCAATGACATGAGTTGCCAGGGGGATTTTGTAGACATTCTCGGCTTGTCGTGGTGTTGATGGAATGTCTGCTTTCGTTTACCTGGCCGTAGCGCGTTACATTCAGGTCTCCTGCGTGAGATGTTTCGCAGATTTTCAGTGAGACTCCCCAACATCTCAGGAAGCTCTTATAGGGCCACCAGAGTTTAGTTTCAGCCACAGCAAATCAAACATCAAACAGTTTTACGTTTCTCTCCGTGTGGGGGGGGGGGGGGGGGGGGGGGGGGGGGGGGGGGGGGGGGGCG
>JASCQY010000173.1:1223184-1243686 GCA_030264315.1 Sardinella tawilis
TGGGCATTTTGTAATCTACTGGACAAATAATACTGAGAACAAATGGACCTGCATTTATTGTAAATGTTGTATGCAGCTGTGAAGGTATTCAAGAGGATTATCCTGGAGATAGAGGAGGCAGATGGGCAAGCATTCTCTGAGGACAAGATAGCCTATAGTCAGTGATCCAACAAGATCAGTCCAATGGGATACACAAGCCTCTCCCGAACCGCCCATCTATTATCACACACGGACCAATCCTGTCCTACTAAATTGAAGGCCTAACAGCTATGGTAGGCTACACATGGGTCCCAAACCTTACTCTTAGTTAATCCTGAAGAAAGCTGTAACTAATCCTGTCAATGGATGGGCTATACAGTGGGTCACCTATGTCCGAGCAGTCCATTCCTCGTGTTTCATTTTCGTTTATTTTATTGAAATCGGTCCTTAAACTCTCATTTAGGCAAGAATACGTCTAGCCTATGAAGTCTAGCCTCAGAAAAACTGCAGTCCGCTGCACAGAGCACAGACGGGCCTATGAGAAATAATCTCAAAAATTGAAGTTAAAACATGAACTGGACGGATTAAATTAAAATGGCCTACAAAAAAAAGTCATAATAAAGGCCTATGGACCTACGCGCGCACATTTTTCTGACATCAAAAAAAGATATTATTAAAACAATGTTGTTTTTTTTTTCAAATGTATAACATGCGATATTTTCATAGACCAACATTTCAATAGGTGAAAAAGACAAATGAAATGAAAACGGTTTTACCTGTCCGACCTGTAGGCCTATTTGTAGGCTACATAGCACCCAGCTTTCAATTTCGATACGAAATAATTCCAACGCACAAAACAAATTAAGCATCAATAGTAACTGCAAGCTTGCTTGGACTCGATGTCGGCCCCTTCTGTTTCAGCCGCATAACATCATCAAGAACTATCCTCTCCGTATGGTGCGGGCGCGACTAGGCCTACTGACCTACAACTACAACAAGAGTTAAAATGTTCTCCATTAGGTTTTCGCGAGTGTGAAGCTGATCATTGCAAAGTATTTTCCTGCAGACATCGAACGAGAGAAAAAAGCAGTGACTGTTTTTTAAAGACAGGCTATCCAAATTCCCCTCGTCAATTGGGTGATTATCAATCAACAGCCACCCGTCAAATGAGAAATGGCAAACTAGCACTGTATTGAACTCGAGCTGTTGGATGTTTACAGTACAATGTCAATGTCCTTTTTCCAGCACCACAGCCAACAAATAAACATTTCCCAAAGAGCCCTAGTTCTATGGCTTAAGCTAATGCTAACAGCAAGTTGGCGGTGCAAACATGATGCAACCTGTCACTCGCGTGGATGTTGTTGAATGAAGTCAAAGTGGTGGTATCTAGAGTAGGGCAGTGCTGAAGTTCAGACGGGAATCACGCATTTAAAACAACCTCGGGTATAGTTTCAGATTTAACTTGTTTTTTGAGATCCTTGGACGATAAGGGTCATTATGAAATAAACAGTCTCGCAAAACTTACTGGAACCCAAACTAACGTTAATAAGCAGGAGTAAATGTTGATGTTAGTTAAAAGACCGCTAACATTTTCTTCTAACGTTATTTAACGTTAGCTAGCAAATCAAGCAAACTGGTTGACTCGGTCTGTTTGGTCATACTGTAACTTGGCCAGTTTGGCAAGAATGTAATATTTTTTTATGTCGTCGAACCAGCAAGACATACTGGAAAGCTGATTCCTGCCAACGAACCTAAACCCGAAATCACCGTATGATGAGAATCAACTCCGACGGAAACTGCTGTCCTATTTTACTAGCTAGCTAACGTTAGCTACCCACCCGTCGACCAACGCTCTAACGTCTAGCTACTTCCCCCATCTGCAACCGGTTAGCTAGCCAAGCAAGCTAGCTACGTGAAATGAGACTATTACAAGCGATCAATGTCCGGATTGTTCTGATGTATGAAGATACAAACATCGCACTGTAAGGTGAGTGTGTTACATATAAGACAACAAGCTTATTTGATGAATTATCCGCATATAGATCGTAACAAGGTCTTTCCAAAGAAAATATGATAGGCAGCTAATGTTAGCTAGCCACGGAACGAATACAACGGGTTAATTTTGTTATTCCAAGTCGCCATCCCATCTTGCAGAATTGCTAACCCTGTAAGAATGTTTTAGGCTTAACCTTATGTCATTAATATAATATTAGCGTTGCAGGACTGAATTGCCCTCGGACTTGTTGTTGCGTTTGGTTAACGCTGTTTAATCTTACACAAATGCAGTCTGTTGATACGTTCCCTTGCTAGCTGAGGTGCTTGTCATAGCTAGTTATGCTACATGTAAATTCAGTTACATTATTCTACATGGGACATACGGTAGCTGGTAGATTGACTTTAATTTACAACACTTACTGCAGTGAAAATGAGGCAGTGTATTATCATTAATTTTGGTCGTTGCGTGGTTCTAAACCATACGTGTACGAGCAGGGTTGCATTCGCCCCGAGAGAGTGAAAACAGCCATTAGAGAGATTTGAGTTTTGGTTGCTTGCAAGGTCCTTTAGCTGGTCAGATTTGTTGGCAGTGTTGTCATTGTTTCAGTTCACCATAAGTTGTGTGTGAATGGATCAAGTATTTTTTACAAATGGCAAATAATACTTGTAATTCTCAGTTGCAATAACTATAAAAAGTAAAATCATTACATAGTATACTGAAGGAACGTTAGTTATCACAACTGGAGTTTGGTAGCCTGCGAGCTATCAAAGCCTGCAGTTGCAACTCCAAGAGTCGAGCTGGCTAACTTTGCCTCGAGCTCTAGTATATAACGTTACTGTATGTACTTTGTTTGACAATGTATTCGCACATTTCCTCTGAATTGAAGAAGAAAGGTTTTCCATATAGTCTATTTCATGAACGCATTGGTTTGCAAATTGCTAACTTGGCCATACACAGGCCTGTTTGAAGTGCCACTGTCGCTGAAAGTTGAGAAAATGTCGATAGATGGCTCACAGCTAACATTAAGGTTGGTTAGCTAGCCTGAATTTGCCGTCGGTGTAAGGTCGTACTTTCACCAACATTAGATTCAAATGACCTAGATAACACCAAATATTCACGATTGTTTATTTCCTGTATTTTCTTTTTCAAGATCAACGTAACTACACTTTCAACGACGATATACTTGCACAGTTACCTTCGCTAGCCTCAATGAGGAAGCTGAGCCAATGACTACTTTTAATTCCGTCAATTTATGTATTCAGCTCGCTAAATGTAACGCTAGCTGAAGTTAGCGAGCTAGGACAGCTAATCTTAAATTGTACCAAATTGCATGTTTTAGTTGCAAGTGCAGTTTGTAGACGAGTAGTCATTTCTTGTAAAGGGAGGGTAACCTAACGTGGTCAATATGACAATGTTGTCTTAATGTTACTTTGTATGTTGTTAAATCCTGTGTCGAACAGAACTAAATCTTTTAAACACCTCAATTACTTAGGCCAGTCTTCGCGTTGCGGGGCCTTATCAAACTGGTTTGTCCGCGAAATTTCCTGTTGTGTTAGCTCGTTGCGACGATGATAAATCGGGGTTGAGATTCGAGATGTATAGGCGGACTTCAGAGCATCTAACCCTTAACGCGCTCGAGAATTTGCGTGTTTTCTGATCAAACTCAATTCTGCTCAAGATATATAGAATTGATGGTTTATTGAAATTCTTGTTTCATGTCTCCTAAATAGCCTTTGTTTTAGTATTAGTGGAATGACTTGTTACTGTATAAATGATGAACAAGATGGCTCGTTAATTAGGTTGTAATGGCTACCCCTCTTCCCCTCAGTAATATCAATCCCTGACATTGTTTTGAACGCCCTTAGACGGCAATCCAAACATGCACGCTTTAGTATAAGACCTTTTTTTGATTCAAATAAAAGTCGGAAAGTAAGTTGGTAAAAGGTTTAACGAGTCATTGTTTACAATGCCTTTGTTCCATATTGGTTTAAAAATTTATAATTTTCAAAGACCTAAGTTTTGGATCGACATAACATACAGTTCTTTTTAGCACACCGACATCGCAGGGAATGATCAAAATATTTCCATTTTATTACCAGTCGAGATTCCTTATATGAAACATTTAACTAAAACGTGGATTGATAATCATCAAAGAATCGACCGACCTTATGAAACAATTACAGGGTAATCGTTGCTGTCTTTGTGTGTTTGCGTGCATTTTTGTATTATGCTACACACTGTAACGTCATGTACGGACTGTTTTAGACAGCATTTCACTAATGGATTTTTTTTTAAACGTCCTTTTAATGCTGGCAAGTGTAACCGGTTATAAAGCAAGTGTAGTAAAAGTGTTAGTTTCGCCAGAGTTGAAGGAGTATTTACTTGGGTTTCTGCTTACTGTGGTCAACTAGGGTCAGGAGCATTGTTTTTGAGAGTGATGAAGCAGGTGTGGCGTTCATGTATATACAGGCATTTACCTATGCGAAGCTAATCATGTCTTAGTGTTTTAGACGATGCTTCTGGCTGTGTAGAAATAAACACAGAATACACAGAATTTGGTAACATGCACACGCTATCTCTGAAAATAAACACATTTCAAGTATAATTCAACCAAAATTTAGTACTATCCTTTAACCACACTCGGAACTACTGAAGTAACTTGTGTTTCTACACGAATGGTATTGTTGTCACCGGAAGTGTTGCACGCGGAAGTTACATTTTCTTTGTGTATCTCGCTTTAGGGTTGTTTTATTTAAAGTAAACATAATTTCGGTTCCGATATCATTATGCTGATTTGAAATGTTTTGCGTCGATTAAAGGGGTGTATTGCAAGCATGCAACAAAACAAATTCGTCAGAATACTTCGTCAGGCTAGCGACTGACTAGCTATTTATGCAGTTTGTTGGCTAACCCCGGTTAGCAGGCTCTACATTAGCCTGTGATAGCAAGGTTGCGCGGCCAATTGGCCGAAGACGCACGAAGGAAAGCAAGCGTATTTTATATTTAAGCCATATTTACTTCAGCTTCTGGGATACGCACGGCTTACTGGCATGGTGCAATAAATGGAGGAACGCGCTTTGTGATGGTGTGTAACCGAAATTCTAAGAGACTTTTATGTGTTTTTGCACTGTCGGAATTTTTCTCGGTTGCTCACGTAAATAACTTTTCCTCTTGTATCAGTAATCAGTATCAATCAGCTGTGTCTTGTGTTATTTAACCTTAACATCGGACTGCGTGTTTAATGTTTATATTTAACCCTGATTTGATCATGTAACATGTGTACCTCTGGGAAGTAAGTCGTTGGACGTATGTCCAGTGCATGATTGTGTTCCATTGAATCTAGTGGGCGCCTCTGGAAAAGCAAATCCCATATGAGCTTTGAAGCCTTTGTCTTTATTTCTGTGACGTACAAGCATAGGGTACAACTGAGTATAGGTATGCCTGATATTCTTGGGCTCATCTCTTCAAGTCACAAGCTACTTTATTACTTGCGCGCGTGAATATGTGGAACTCAGTCGATTCATATCTTTTCCAGATCTCTGCTAAGGAGATCAACTTCGGGAGAAGGTATGGACGAGCAGAAATCAAACTGCGAAGAGAATGATTCTGAAACAGCAGGTATGTGAAGAGTATACGTAGCAATTAAAGTAAGCAAAAAGTGTGAGTAAAATGACAAAAACGTGCTTGCCAAGTTATCAAAACAAGACCCTTAATTTCTTAAATCCCCTGGGGCATGATTCAAGATGGGTATTTAGGGCTAAAGTGAAAATAGTTGTCCATCATGTAAGGTATACTAGGGGATGTTATTTTTTTTTAATTTGTTTTCTGTCCAATGGAATAATAGGCAGTTGTGAATACTGTGTGTATGGTGGGGCTACAGTGTAATTGGTCCTAAAGTGTGACTGAGGTGTTGTTATTCTCTCCTCAGCTGACGATGGTGCCCCCCCAAACCCAAGCGTCCTTCCAGAGGGGGAGGCTGATGTCCCTCCTTCCACGGAGGACACTTCAGACACTACTGTGGAGACCTCCAGCGCACCTGTGTAAGGATGGCTAAAGAAAAACCCATTGAGTTCTCATCACATTTTGAACAGTGTAAACAGTAACGGAACATCAGTTTAGAGTTTAAATGCTTTGCATTTATTGGCCAATGTTTGCTCAGTTCATGTCTCTGTGGTGTGCTACTCGCCGTAAGTCAAAGATATTGGTTCGGATGGTGGTTTGATAATGTGAGAAATGCTGAAAATAACTTCATTTTCTGAGAAGAAAAGAAAATGGGACTTTTTTTCTTAGAAGGACTCCATTTTGCATTGTTTCATCTGCAAAATGTTTTTAAGAGTATTTAAAAGACTGGTACTGTAATACTGTTTGTGAAAGATGCTATCAGTCCTGTTATATAAGCTTATATTTGTATCAAAGGAACATTGTTGCCTCTGCTCAGCCACTCCTAGGTGCACAGCCTCTCTTTTTAGATTTGGACAAAACAGATGGAACATATCCACATACATAAGCTTAGAGTATTTGATTTTTAGACAAAGATGGGTTTTTCTCTCTTTTATGTTCTAAATTTAGAATCTAAAGGAGAGTGCTTTTACTTCCTGTATTCTGTTGAATTATCATCTTATTTGAAATGGCTGAAGATCAAAGAGCTTGGAGTATAGCATAAATTTATGTTTTTGTTTTTTTTTATGCACGTTGCCCTTGACTGTAAAGAGTCATTTACTGTGGGGTGAATTTACTGTATATTATATATATAATTGTATTTGTGTTCTTTCAGTTGTTTGTTTATTATTGATGCCTTGTGTGTATCATTTTTTTGTCTCGGCAGGGAGAGCTCAAGAGCCTGTGCTCTCTGCAACTGTGTGGAGCGTAGCCTGCATGGACAACGAGAGCTCCGGAGATTTGGGCCCTCCTCCGACCGGCCCGCCTTGGAGCTACCCGCTCCCATCTTGCCTGAGGCCGGAAACGACGACCTGTCTTCCATCGGTTTCTCCGACTCCAGCTGTCTGGCCTCGCTGTTTGATGACACAGGTATGATCTTAACAGACTTCCTCCCCCATAAATAGCCATTTATTACACCCTGTCCTGGTGTGTACATATGGTGATGGTGTTTGACATCCTCAAGTAGAGTAATGGTTTGTCTTGGCCACAGGGAGCTGCTGGGTGCACCACTGGTGCGCAGTGTGGTCTGATGGCGTGAGACAGGCGGAGGGCGAGGAGCAGCAGGAAATGGAGAACGTGGATAAGGCGGTCATCTCAGGGATACAACGGGTACGTCCCATTTTCAAGTCACGTCACCTGCGTTCACCTCTGCAGCACTCGGCTTCCTTCTCTTTGGTAGTAACAATTCTGATTTTTGCTCTGCATCTTGTCTTGGCGCAGCTGTGTGACTATTGTAAAAGGCTGGGAGCCACCATCCGGTGCCAGGCGGACGGGTGCTCGCGGTTTTACCACTTCCCTTGCTCAGCAGCCAGTGGCTCTTTCCAGTCCATGAAGCTTTTGGCCCTCCTCTGTCCGGAGCACATAGAACAGGCAGAGGAGATCGGTGAGTGATTTACATACACACAAAGGCACAGTTATATATCCTTTATGTCATATGACCGTGCAATATTTAAACCTGTAATGTGTTTGTGTGTGTGTGTGTGTGTGTTCCAGCTGGGGAAGAGGCGCGCTGCGCGGTGTGTGACTCTGCAGGGGAGCTGCTAGGGCTGTTGTACTGTACGGGCTGTGGGCAGCACTACCACGCGGCGTGTTTGGAGATCAGTGCCACGCCGCTGCAACGCTCAGGCTGGCAGTGCCCCGAGTGTAAGGTGTGCCAGACCTGCAGGTGAGTGCCAGCTCCGTCCTCCAACTCCTTTACTCCACTGCACCCCTGCTTTTATTCATCACTGGCTTCAGTCTGTTTGTGTGTGTGTGTGTGTGTTTTTGTTTGTTTGTTTGTTTGTTTTTTTCCCCAATGCACAGTAAAGCTAAAGTGCAGTAAAGTGTTTTATTGCTAAGTTACAGTGTGGAATAGCACTACATGTAGCCTAGTGCGGTGTGCATCGAATAGAAATGCCCATATTCCTTTGATTGGCTCTTTGAAGTGACGCTTCAGTGAACGCCCTGAAAATGGTGTGCAAATTTGTATTTACATGCATGTTTTCATAAAGCTGAAATTGCCCTGTTAGTGAGTCAAGCTAATTTAGGTGATTATGGTTGTCAAATGCTTTGTATCATATAGTGCCCTGTGTTTCTGATAACCGCCTGTGTTTCCGAGGGAACAAATAAAGACATTTGTGCCCTTGCACATTATTCATCCATGCTGTTCCTCCACTTCTCAGACAACCCGGGGAGGACTCCAAGATGCTGGTGTGCGATGCATGCGACAAGGGCTACCACACGTTCTGTCTGCAGCCAGCCATGGACTCTGTGCCTCCTGACTCCTGGAAGTGCCGGGTAAGTGGCCTGTTGGGGCGTAGCGTAGTTCTATTGTTAGTAGATATAGTGACTCATTGGCAGTGCTGGTCTCGTCTCCGCTAAAGCGGTTAAAGCGGCATTAAATGGCCGACCCGTTACAATTCCCCTCGGTTTTATATTTGTCACGTAGAAGGTCATGGACGCCATCTGCCTCTTCGTTGTTATTGCCCTGTGTGACCTTTCCCTTTCTGTCCGTCTCTCTCTCTCCCCGTCACGCTCTCTCGCGTGTCCAGAGATGCCGCATGTGCAGCGACTGCGGGGCGAGCGGGCCCAGCCTCCCGGCCGAGGCCCAGTGGTTCGAGAGCTACGCCGTGTGCGAGGCGTGCCAGCAGCGGCGCCTCACCGTCTGTGGCGTGTGCAGCAAGAGCAGCGATCCCCCGACCACACTGCCGCACAGGTGCAGCACCTGCCACAGGTCCGTACCCACCCCCCCCCACCATGTGGACCAATAGGGAAAGAAGTGGTTTGCTTTTTTAATATAGTCATTACAGTACTGTGCCGTCTCAGGCATGTAAGCTTGATTTTTTTAAGTCACACATCTGTGGGAATTGAAATGTCATACTTTGTCTATTGCTTTGAGTTAAAGTCAGGAAATCTGTTAGGGGATGTCTAGATGCTTTTCTTCTCATTTCGTCTCATTTCTGAACTGTGCAGATGGGTGCACCCTGAGTGCGCAGTGGTTGGCGCATCGGAGGAGAAAACGTTGTGTGTGCTGTGCCGAGAGGCCATGCCTGAGGCACCAGCAGAAGCCCCGGCTCCAGCGACACAGGAGGACGAGGAGGAGGAGGAGGAGGAAGGGAAGATGGAGGAAGAGGTGCCCATGGAGCTGGGTAGGTGCTGCCGTAGGGTGGAATCTGTCTGGGTTTTCCATGTAGGAATTTGCATCTTGAAATGTTGACTGTGTTGTGGAAAGATTTGCAATTTGTTTGGCGTGTCATCTTGGGAGGGCGTTGACCTGTGGTGGAACTTCTGTCCGTCTGCGTAGGCACAGACGCCGAGGCGGTGGGAGCTACAGCCGAAGTGCCGGAAGTGGTCATGGAAGAGGCGCCTCGGGCCGAGGCCGCAGAGGTCCCGTCGGAGTGTGCCGTGGCGGAGGCCGAAGTCCCCTCAGCGCAAGCCGACACAGAGGGGGGAGTTCCAGCAGAGCCCAGCGAGGAGGGACAGCCGCCCAGCGAGCCTCAAGCAGAGAGCGAGGTCCCCACAGAGGCCGCAGTGGAGAGCCAGGAGCTCCAGGCGGAGGCTGTGGAAGCGGAGGCTCAAGCCGAGCCCCCGGCTGAGGGAGAAGCCACCTCTGAACCTCCTGCTGAAGCTCCAGCGCCAGAGCCACCAGGCGCAACTGAAGCTCCAGGTAAAGTCTGCCGTCTATCACCTTCTCGCGCTACAGGCAGCCTCTATGTAAAACTGCCGATGCGTTAAGTATGTTGTGTCACACTGCTAAAAAGATTAGCATATAGTCTTGCGTTGGCGCTATTACTTTGACAAGCTGGCTGTGCTCTTGAAGAAGGTGAAGTGCACTGCTCAACCGTCATGCTTTTTTGTCAACAGAAGGAAGTGGAAGCGTTGAACAGGAAGCCAGTTGCCTAACTGTTGCCAACAGCAGCAGCAGCAGCAGAGAGGAGGAGAGCACGCAGGCGGCCGAGAGCCAGCTCATCCGGGACAGCCCAGAGAGCCCTGTGGCAGAGAGCATGGCTGGAGCTCCCAGTGGCCCAGCGGAGGGAGAACCGGAGGGGCACACGGGGCCAAAGGAGGAAGAGGAGGAGGAGGAGGAGGAAGAGGAAGAGAAGAAATTGGTGGTGGAGGAGGAGAAGGAGGAGGAAGGGAAGGCTCCTGTACAAGATGCGGAGATGACAAAGGAGGAAACATCTGAAGAGGGGCTCGTTGCCGAAGCTGCCAGGAAGTCTCCTCCCCAACCCCCAACCCCTCCAACCAGCAGCCAAGAGGCCGAGCCTGTCGCTATGGACGCCGAGGAGGCGGGGCCTTCGGAGCTCGCCGAGGCCGCGCAAGAAGGGGCGTCGGCACCCTCTGCCGAGCAGGCCGAGTCGACTCCTTCCCTGCACACGGAGGACAGGCCGGCGCAGTCTGAGGAGGAGGAAGAGGCGCTGGACGAGGAAGACGACGAAGCCCTGGCAGAGTCGTCGGCGAAGGAGGACGAGTGCCCCACGGGCCTGGTGGGTGGGGCGGGCGAGGAGGAGGAGGAGGACGACGACGACGAGGAGGTGGTGCGACGGGTGAAACGCAAGCGGCGAGTGGACCCCCTGGAGGGCGGCCTCAAGCCCGAGGAGCTGCTCATGGATGAGGCGTCCAACATGAGCCACGGCGACGAGAGCAGCAGCGCCTACCTGGGCTCGCCGTCCGAGCACGACCCGCACGGCCACTGCATCGGCGCCGACCTGAGCCTGGTGCCGGCCGGCCGCTCGCGCTCCGACTCGCTGCTCACCGAGACGGACGACTCGCTGCCGTTCGACCCGCTTAAGCCGGACGGGGAGAAGGTGAGACGCCGCGGCTCCCCAGGCCGATCCCGCATCAGACAGGTAAGAACGGCTCCCCTCAGCAACATGCCGGCTGACGCACCTGAAGGTTTTTTCTGTGTTGTATGTTAGTTTTGCCTGTAGGACGCTGGGTGATCCCATTCCGTTTCCTTGTACTTTCCCAGGGACGGAGCAGCGGTTTCCCAGGGAAGAGGCGTCCTCGCGGCGGGGGCGCTGGAAGGGGCCGTGGCCGCTCGCGCCTGAAAGCCATGGCCTCCTGCATCGACGCCTTTCTGGTAGGTTGGCCGTCTCCAGCGCACCTGCCTTCCCTCAACGCACTTTGAAGTTAATCTTAACAGCGGGACTTTCTCTTCGCTTCCACCTGTTCATGTTCAGAGATCTAGTTACTAAACGCTGTTGCCGGGGATTTCTGGTCAGCTGCTGCCGTTAAGTGGGTTGGGGGGTGGGGGTTTGTTCTGATTGCGTTACACACTCTAGTTAGTGTTTGAGCCCGTCGCCGTTTTGTGCACACTTAACCTGATCTCTCCTTGTGTGCAGCTGAGTACACTGTCCACAGACACTGGAGCGAGCAAGGAGGAAGGGGAGGAGGAGGAAGACGACACCATGCAGAACACAGTGGTGCTCTTTTCAAACACTGATAAATTTGTCCTGCTGCAGGTAAATAACGAGCCCTTTATGTCAGGTCAATGACCCCTCAACCACTGACTCAGGATTGTTGACAGCTGAATGGCAACCCCCCTTTTTTCTCTCTCTCTGTTTCTCTCTCTCTCTCTCTCTCTCTCTCTCTCACTGTCTGTTTGTCTGTCTCTCTGTCTCTCTCTCTCTGTCTGTTTCTTTCTTTCTCGCTCTCTGTCTGTTTCTTTCTTTCTCTCTCTCTCTGTCTGTGTCTCTATCTCTCTCTCTGTAGGACATGTGTGTGGTGTGTGGCAGCTTTGGCAAGGGCATGGAGGGCCAGCTGCTGGCGTGTGCCCAGTGTGCCCAGTGTTATCATCCATACTGCGTCAACAGCAAGGTGAGCGCCGTCACCAGGCAGCCAGGCAGCCAGCCATGGGCCCATGCCCATGCTCACGACCACAGACATTACCGCACGCGCGCACACACACACACACACACACACACCTATGACTTTGGCCCCTCTCTTTGTACGAATAGAAGCCACCATAAATAATGCATGACCATTTTTTCGATCCAATCCCTTTCGCCCGTGCAGATCACAAAGATGATGTTGCGCAAGGGCTGGCGCTGTCTGGAGTGCATCGTGTGCGAGGTGTGCGGGAAGGCCTCGGACCCCTCGCGCCTGCTGCTCTGCGACGACTGTGACGTCAGCTACCACACCTACTGCCTGGACCCGCCCCTCACCACTGTCCCCAAAGGGGGCTGGAAGTGCAAATGGTGCAGTAGCCCCTCTCTTTCGCCTACGGAACTAGATAGAACATACACATAGAACATGATACATTCACACATAGAACAGGATTTTATAAGACAGCCGGACCAAAGCTAGTTGATTTGCATGCTAACTTAAGCGTCACAATATTTGTAATACTTTTACATAGTTCCTTTAAAGGAGAAGTTTGGTATGAATCAATCCATAGCCCTGTTGTTAGAGGTCACTGAATGCTGTCTGTAGCAAAAATAACGAAACGAATTGATGCAACATAGGCCGAGTTATAAACCAATAACTATGGTGAACTGAATGGGGCATAGCGAAATGAAACTGAAAGTAAGACACTATGCCCCATTTACTTAGTGTTAGTTACCCGGGTCATAATTCAGCCTATGTTGTATCAATTTTTTTCGTTCTTTTTCCTAGGAACAGCATTCAGTGACCTTGAACAATAGGGCTTTGGATTGATTCACACCGAACTTCTCCTTTAAAGAAAAATAAACCTCTGTCGCAGTGATTTTTAGTCAGTAGTCAGTGGGTGCGGCCAAACTATGATGTGAAGGAGGTTCTGATCCCTATGAAGTATTTTTTTTTTTTTTTCACATTGTGTGGGACTGGAGCATATTGTGCGAGGTTATTCATTATTCATGCATGAATAAAATTGTCGACTTCTCACCTTTGCAGCTGCTTGCAGTTTGAGTTCTAAATTCAGCCCGAGATTTACAGTTGCTAAAGACAGCCGTGACGATAATGATTTAATTCTCTCATGGTATTAGCATATGTCCACATGGCACTAAATGGATTCTAATTAACATTTTTTTTTTGTTTAAAGAAAACTATCTGGGACCTGCAAGCTGGTTTGTGGTGCAATTTAGCCTGGTGCTGCTTGTCAGTGTTTTTTTCTGACCGCTCTGCTCCTGTGCCCGTGTGTGCAGGTGTGTGTGCTGCATGCAGTGTGGCGCCAGCTCCCCGGGGTTCCACTGCGAGTGGCAGAACAACTACACCCACTGCGGCCCCTGTGCCAGCCTGGTCACCTGCCCTGTGTGCCGAGAGAATTTTAAGGAGGAGGAGCTACTGCTTCAGTGCCAGCACTGTGACAGGTGAGCGTGCGCATACACACACACACACACACACACACACACACACACACATTCACACATTGAGTTTAGTTTGAAAAAAATGGAAATGTGATTTATTCATGTGCATATATATAAGGTTACGTTCCCTGTGACTTTGTTGTTTTTTTTTTTGATGATGATTTAAGACTGCATCACGATTCTTTGTTAATGTGCTTGTCATGGGTTGAACGGTGAATCTCCTGACTTGTCGTCCCCACAGATGGGTGCATGCTGTGTGTGAAAGTCTCTACACTGAGGATGAGGTCGAGCAGGCATCTGATGAAGGATTTGCCTGCACTGCCTGCATTCCCTATGTGCCCAAGCCCGTGGGTGAGTAAACACATCTTGGCCCACACACACACACACACACACACACACACACACTAACACACACATGTGCTCTCAGGTAATTTAAAAAAAAAAAAGTGCAAGGTTGCTGCTGTTGTTTACTTTGCTAATATATCCTGTTCTCCTCTGCCAGTGGTTTCCCCCATGATGTCAGCTTTTAAGATCAAAGAGCCGGGTGAGTGTTTCCCACGCCTAGTTGTTGTTCCATGCCTTGCTGTTTCATGAAGCTTTGCATTTCTCTCTCTGGCTTGAGAAATGCAGGTACATGGTTTGGGAAATCTGCTTTTTTTGTTTGTTTGTTTTTTTTTTTGTATGTAGCTCTAATCTTGTCACTGTTTCCTCCCACAGAGCCGCAGTTCTACCGTCTGGAGGGCGTGTGGCTGACCGAGTCGGGCATGTCGCAGCTCCGCAGCCTCTCCATGTCGCCGCTCCACAAGCGCCGCCAGCGCCGCTCCCGCCTGGGGACCCTCTGTGGCGAGGGCGTCCATGACGGCCTTGAGCTCAAGGAGGTGGACGGAGACGGAGAGGAGGGCAAAGGTCAGGGTTCATTCCTCTCTCTTAATATACTGTATATACACATACACACACACACACACACACTTACCTCAGCACAGGCCTACACATCTTACACTCCAGTGTCATGCGACGCATTAACAGAAGTGCCCATGAATGCTCATTTGGTCTCTGATCATTCCTCCCAAGGCTGTGCCGAGCCAATGGAGTGTGAGCCCAAGCTGGAGGCTCCTGGGAGCCCCGACAGGGAGGGGGCAGAGGCAGGCGCTGAGGGCATGGCCGATCACGAGGGGCTCAAGGGAGGAGTAGAGGAGACGGACGATGGGAAAAAGAGAAAAAGGAAACCGTACCGGCCAGGTAAGGCACTTTAGGTTCGCTCTGCTTAAAGGTACACTGGGTAGGGTTTTAAGTATTTTACAAGCTCAAATCAACGTCTTCATTCATAATTAGATCCTCATTGGTGGTTTTACAAAGAAGCAGTGTGGAGACCGTATTACTTATCCGGCAAAAGTTTACAATCTGCACTGCACCTTTGGTCATAATGCAAGATCATACTTAGGAGAAGGAGTCCTCGTCGCCAAAAAAGTGTAAAAGAGCATTAAAAAGACAACGAGACTGGCAAATTAAGACAACAAGGCTATATGGTGTGGCACCGGTGGAAAGTGGAAAACCAGTAGCCTAATGAAAGAAGGGATGCTAACTTTCTTGCTTTATTCTTGACACGACAGAAAAGTCAGTGCTACTGTCTAAATTAATATGTCCCATTGCTTGGTTGTGTAGGCTAATTCATTACGTTGGAAGCATAGCAGTAGCCTAAAGTTAGGCTAAACCTCGTTGGTGGATAGTAACGTTACTAGGCCTACTTTGGAGTAGCCCACAAGGGACATTTCATGTCATTGCCTACTAACGTTACCACCACCAATATTTTTATTTTGTTATTATTATTATTTTTTTTTTTAGAAAATAGACAACTGTCTATGGTCTTTGGTCTTATGTCTGCCACGAATGTGTAATCATTATGTCATCTCTGGGGAGATAATTTATCCATTCTATATTGCTCGTAAATGCAAATCGAGGTGTGTTGGGGGATGGATTGGTTATTGCATAGGCTACCGCAGAGCCGTGTAGAGGTTGCAACGCACATTGAAAAATGCATGGCGCTAGAGAGCGAATGCAAAATCAAACGTAACCACTAGATGGGAGAAAAAAAAATGACACAGTGTACGTTTAATTGGTGGAATGAGCCGATGACTCTCAGTGTAATCAGTGGAATGAACTAAATGACCTGGCATGTCTTCCCAGGAATCGGTGGGTTCATGGTGCGGCAGAGGAAGTGTCACACGCGGATGAGGAAGGGCCAGATCGCCGCTCTCTCGGGGGAGGGAGGAGCAGATGGCCAACCTCATGAGACCAAATTGGAGGATGGTATGTGGACTTTTTTTTTTTATTATTATTATTATTTTATGTATATATATTTAAAAGAAAAAAGTGTTTATGTTAGCAGAATCTGCAGCAACAGTTTCTGATGGTCTCTGTTTCCCCGCTGTCCTATCAGGTGCGCATCCAGACACTCCTCTGGACGGTCCCCCCGATGTCAAGACGGGGGAAGGTGAAGGTGAGCAAGCCAAAAAGCGACGGGGGCGGAAGAAAAGCAAGCTTGAAGATATGTTCCCTGCTTACCTACAGGTACTGAGTGTTTTTTTTTTTTTTTTTTTTTTTTTTTAAACTCCTTGTTTACTTGTTTGGGTGACTGCAATCCCTCCAGTGCTCATAGGATTAACCCCAGTATATGTGTGTGTTTTCTCCTCACGTAGGAGGCTTTCTTTGGCAAGACGTTGTTGGATCAGAGTAAGAAAGCTCTCCTGGTTCCACCAGGTCAGAGACATCCTCAGGGCCTACTGCGACCTCCTCTGCCTGGGCAAGGGCCTCGCCCCATGCCTCTGGAACCAGGTAAGCCCCCAAGTGTCCGTGGTGTTTTGAAATGCCTCCCATGCGGTCTGGAGATGGCCTGTTTGTGATTGAATTCCAATCTGTGTGTATTTGTAGGAACAGACGCAAAGGACAGGATGACGGGTGCCGTTCCCCAGCTAAAGCACGAAGGAGGTATGGGACCAACATCTCAGGGAGCTGGGACGGGTAGGTCAAACTCCGACGCCACCTGTCTCCCGCTGAAAGATTCATGAGCCATCTGTTTCAGTCGGTGCATTTGTACTAAACTCATTTTCCATGTTGCAGAGATGGCAGGGCAATCCTCCTCGCTTAAAGATCAGGCTGAAGCACAGGACAAAGAGAAGAGCGAAGGTAGCACATCCTCACTACTGCCTCTTGCTAAATATTCTACAGTGTTGCACCTCGAGCTGAATATTCTGTGTTGCACCTCTAGAAAGAAACCTGTACTGATTGTGCGATGTGTCTCTGTCTGGCCCGTAGGTCTTTCGCAGGGAGGGGAACAGGACTCCGAGCAGTTTTTCCGGAAGGTCCTGGGAGGATCAGAGGGAGGCCCTCTTGGTGGCGTGAAGCCTATTCTAGAGGGAGAGCGTGGCGGCCTCCCTCAGAGAGGCCTTCTGCCAGGTATGGAAGAATGCCAGTCTGCAAATGCGATGCTTTTTTAGGCATTCCCAAAGTTATTAGTAGTCCGATATGGCAAGTCATTCCATATTTGTTTTTAGTGCGATGTCTGATTCACAGTTATTGTTCACGTAGGCACATCCATGGCCGGATCTCTGCCCTCCGCTGCTGTAATGGACTCGTTTCCTGGGCTTTCCCAGTCCCCCTTCTTGGACATGCGGTAAGTAGCTCTTGGAATGATGATGATCATGCCTATTGGGGAAAGGAGAACATTTTTGTCAATGTTAGAAAGGGGCCCATCTGAATGACGCACCGTTTTCTGCCGTGCGATGGTAGGGATCGAGGGGGCTTGTTCAGCCCTGACCAAGGGGAAGAGAGCCCATGGGCTACACCATCCACCCCCGCCACCCCATCAACTCCCACCACCCCCACTGAACCAGAGGGGGACGGCCTGTCATACAACCAACGCAGCTTGCAGCGGTGGGAAAAGGATGAGGAGTTGGGCGAGCTGTCAACCATTTCCCCAGTGCTTTACGCCAACATCAACTTCCCCACCCTCAAGCAGGATTATCCAGGTCGGTCAGGCTGAGACTAAGCCAGTGTAATTCATTATGTCGTTGTTCTCATAGCCACTGACGGCTCTGAGCAATGTCAGGGCGATTGATTGATTGATTGATTGATTCACACCAGATTTCTCATTCAAGATGAATAGTTGATAGATGGTTTTAGAAGGGGGTCAAAGTGAGGTTTGAGGATCAGAAGTTTTTTACAGTTTACGTGCGGTGTCATATTTTCAGATTTAACCTCTTTCCCATGAATCCACAGATTGGTCCAGTCGCTGCAAACAAATTATGAAGATCTGGAGAAAAGTATCTGCTGCGGACAAGGGTCCTTTTTTGGTACGCGCATTTTTGGCGGTCTTGCACTTTGTGCATGTACAGTAGTAATGGCTAGCAATTTGTCAAACGCTCACAAAATCTTTTCTTGTGTTTTCCTGGAACAGAAAATGGCCAAAGACAACAGAGCTGCTCAGCGCATTAATAAAGCACAGAAGGTAAGGACCTGGCTAGGAGAAAAAAAGAAAGGAAATTGCCCTATTTGAATTAAAACCGCTGTGTGAGTTTTTTTGTTTTGTTGTTGGTTTTTTTTGTTTGTTTGTTTATTCGACACTCTTCTGCTTTCCGTTCACAGCAGGCAGAGAGTCAGGTGTGCAGGACGGTGAAGACAGAAGGAGGTGGTCGAGTGAAAGGGGAACGACCAAACCTACACCTTCAGATCCCTCCGCCATCTGGTTCGGCCTCCACCCCCTCTCAGCCCAGTTCTGCCGAGAGCCCCTTTCCTTTCCCCCCCGACTCGGCGTCGTCCTCTACCTTCTTCCCCGACGGTCCCATGAAGACCCCGGGATCCGCTGCAGATTCCCGGACAGACCCCTTTGCCAAGCTGCCGCCGCCGCCGCAGTCCCCTCATCCGCACTCTCAGCCCTCCACCCCCTTCTCGCAGGCTTCCTCTAGCCCTCTGCAGGCTACTTCCTCAGGTTACCCTCACTCTGGCCCCCAGGGTCCCCCTCCTCCTCCTCCTCCTCAGGGACGGCCAGCCAGCCTCGGCCCTCTCGACATGCAACCAGGAGTTCCTGGCAACCTGCGGAGGGCTCAGCAGGTTGACCCATTCTTTAGACCCCAGCAGCAAGGCCACATGCCTCAGCCTCAACCTCAACCCCAGCCAGCCTCTCAGGAACCCTTATGCCCGCCTGAGAGTCCCCGATCCCGGGCCACTGGGCTGGGGGACTCGCCTCTCTTCTCCCCCCCTCACAGCACTCACTACGTGGACCCGCTCCGCAATCAGCAGGGAGTGGCGCGCCAGGAGTACGGTTCGTCCCCGTCGTCTTCGGCGGTGCCCTCGTCGCCAGCCGGAGTAGGCCAATACAGAGCTGATATGAGCGCCCCCTCTCCACGGTCCTCGTCCACGGGGCACGGCACTGGCTCCCCTGCCGGCATGCTGGACCCAGGAGACGGACTGTTCAAGGCCCCGATGACCCCTCGGATGCCCCAGGGAGACGGCGGGAGCGGTCTCCTGCCCCCCAACTCCTCCCCCAGCCACCCATCCGAGGCCTACCGGCAGTCCCCCTCTGCCCCTTTCTCAGACCCTAACGCTCAGCCACCCCTGACTCCGCGGCCGCAGTCTGCGGACAGCTGTTCCCCGCTGCCCCAGAGGATGGCGGTGCCCCAGCAGGAGTCCCTCTCGAGGGTGCCCTCCAGCCCGCAGTCTCAGGGCAGCTCGCAGTCTCCGCTCACTCCTGGCGCCCTGTCCAACGACGGTTTCTCAGTGCAGTCGCCAGCCACACCTCGTTTCCAGTCCCCCGACCCTTACTCGAGGCCACCCTCGCGCCCCCAATCCAGAGACCCATTTGCCACGCTGCACAAACCTCCTCGCCCTTCCTCGACTGTCCCAGATGGCAGTCAGTCCTTCCGAGGCTCTCCTCATCCAAACCAGCAGTCTCCCATGCCCCCCTGTTCTCCATCGATGGGGGATCCGCTCTCTGGAAAGCCCCCCGGGCTACCGGCTTACAGTCGAAGCCCTGGTGTCGGGCCCCATCAGATGAGCCAACAGCAGGTGCGCATTCCTTTCGGGGACCCTCAGTCTTCCCAGGCTCAGCTCCAACAGCCTCAGCCTGTGGGTTCAGACT
The DNA here is from genome assembly GCA_030264315.1 of Sardinella tawilis. NCBI lineage: Eukaryota > Metazoa > Chordata > Actinopteri > Clupeiformes > Clupeidae > Sardinella > Sardinella tawilis. The sequence continues at coordinate 1,242,719 of JASCQY010000173.1, forward strand.
TCCACCCCAGGATGCCACTGCCACCTGGGGCCCAGGATCCCACATCCGTGCGACCGCCTGATGTGTCCCAGGTTCCGGCCATGCAAACTTCACAGGACATGCCAGATATGTCAGTCGGTCAAGACCCAGCCTTCATCGGTCTTAATCCTTTAGAAATGGACAAGAACAAACAGGTATGTTTCTATTATTATTATTAGAACTGTTTTGACTTTCTGTTGACGGCCTTGTATTTTGACCTTTAATAATTCTGTTCGTCTGACACTGTCTCATACAGAAACAGAAGCTGAGGGAGTTCTTGATCAGACAGAAAATGCAAAGAAGCTCTCGTCAGGAGAAGGAAGCTGCAGCAGCAAGTGCTGCGATGCCAGTTTGGCCTGGTGGAGATATGGCAGCATACCAGCAAGACAAAACTCAGCGGCCTCCACCACCATACCCACAGGTACATTCTCTCTTCCAGAGATGATGGATTGCTAATAAACATGCCTAGTCAGTTGCTGAGATGAGACCGTGTTGCAGAAAGAAAATCATCTGCGGTGATGAATCTCTATTGAAATTGTTTTTCTAATTTCCATTTGAGATGTGCTATTCTCACACTGATTTAGTGAAATGAAATCCCACAGGGTATCCCACAGGGTTTGCTTGAAATGTATTTATTTATTTTTTAAGGCTGTTTTTAAGTGCTTTCTCAAGTTTTTTTTTTTTTGTGTGTGTGTGTGTGTGTGTCTTGCCTCAGGACCGGGCGGCAGTAGCTGCTGCGGCAGCTCAAGCAGCAGCTGCAGGGAAGATCCCCCTCCCAGTGGGACCTCCCGTGGATGACAAACTCTGTCGCCCAGTCCCACCTGGGACACCTGCTGTGATGGACCCTAATGTCCTCAGGTATGGTCAACGTTTGGTTAAGCGTCTTGACACACTGCGTGATGGGCCTTTATATTACAGTTTGTGTGGTCAGTTCCTACTGCCCCTAAATA
>JASCQY010000173.1:1244063-1263244 GCA_030264315.1 Sardinella tawilis
GGTTAAGCGTCTTGACACACTGCGTGATGGGCCTTTATATTACAGTTTGTGTGGTCAGTTCCTACTGCCCCTAAATACCTGACTACATATTTTCACCAATGGCATGTTTTTTTGTTGCCTGTCAATCTTCATGATTGTGTTAATGTTCCCATATTTTATAATGCAAGTCTTCAAGCTTTGATTTCCTGTTTTAGAAGTTGACTGTTGCAGCTTGTCATGAAGTTGTTGTTTTTTTTTTGTTTTTTTTTAATAAACCCATCATTTCCCCCATAGTCTATGTAAACACCATTACATGCCAATGATGCTTGTAATGGTAAAAAGTAATCCTCTATAAATGGTAATTGTCATTGATGACATCAGGAAAACGGTCTGAATCTGTGAAATTCCTCAACAGCAGTTTTGAGTATTGAGGAGGAATCGCACCTATAAAAAAACAATGATTGCAAAACATAATTACTGAAAGTACTGATGGTATTGCACTCTTTAGACTTTTGGCAGTTTCAGTTTTGTTGCACAAAATTAATTTATGGCATAGACATTATCAACACTACGACACACTGACAGGAAGATGAATGATGAATGCAATGCCAAAGCCTGCATCAGGAAATAATTACTGTAGTCTGTATTCAGGGTAGACTATGCATAAGCCATGATGGCTTCAGAGGGTATGGTAGTTGATTGTTGACTGACTGTTTTTACAGCTGAAATGATTGGCCCTGTAGGCTATTCATCTCACAGTTACTTTTGCACTTTCAGAACACCGACTGCACAATTCACACAGAATAGTAAGCAAGTGTGTCTCAATCATGCTTGCTCCTAGCTTTCCCTCTTTGAGCTGTGCTGTTATGGTTCATTTGATATAATCCTGAATTTCCCATTAATATGAACGTCACATTTCCTTGCTGTGGTCGGCAGCATTAGGCCATCCCCATTAAAATACAATCCCTTAAAAGGCTTTTACCCTCTCTGCAGCAAATCGATGCTCCTATAAAATAGAAATGAACACTACAAGAAAAAATGATCCTAGAAATGGCTACAGATTTATTTGGCATTATAATTAAGATAAAGAAATCTAAAGTCTATTTTTTTCTCCATGTAATGTTTGAACAGTTGTTTTTCTCTAAATAATCTATCTTCCTTTTGTCATTTTTTTCTGCAGGCCACAGGGACCCGGCACTCCACAGGGCGTTTTCCCCCGTCCTCCATTTCCACCTCATTGGCAGGGTCAGGCTGCAGGACCTCGGAGGTTCCCTCAGCCGACTGGGATGGAAGCCATGGGGCCCAGACATCAGCTAGGTGCCCCTATCAATAATCCAATGGCCATGCAAGGCATGGGTATGCCCAATCCTCTGGCAATGGTCCCTGGAGCTGGGGGCGAGACCATGCAGCCTTGTGTGTCAGGCCCACCACCCCAGTTCATAGAGCTGAGGCATAATGCGCAAAGAATGCCTCTCGGACCCCAGTTCTTGGCAAGAGGAGCTCACCCACGCCCGAGGCACTTTGTACCCCATCCACCGATGGCGCCTCAAATGGTACAACAGCCCATGCCACAAACTCTTGACGCCCAGGCAGAGAGTATGAGGAAGGGGTTACAGCAAGGTGGCTTGGGATTGCTACTGTCTCAACAGGGAACTGACCTTCCCCAGCAATCGCAAGTCAAACCTCAGATTCCCACTGCAACCCCTAGCACCCCAGGTACACATCAGAATCCTCCACAGGTTGTGCCACCAAGTGGTGTAGGAGCACAGCCAACCGCTCCAGTGGACAGCGTTGATCTTCCGGAAGCAGTCTTAGAAGATCCTTTTGCTCCCAAAGGGCTAGGGGACGCTACTGGTGATGCAGGTGTGGAGGATGAGGATGATCTGGCTACTCTGGACTTGGATCCTGACAAGGGGGACGATGACTTGGGCAACCTGGACAACCTTGAGACTGCCGACCCACATTTGGATGACCTACTCAACAGTGACGAGTTTGACTTACTGGCCTACACCGACCCAGAGCTTGATCAGGGTGACCCAAAAGACGTCTTCTCTGATCAGCTGCGTCTGGTAGAAGCAGAGGGAGAAGGTCCAACTTCATCTGCGACAACTGACAACAAGGCTGAAGAAAAGCCAAAGGTTGGTTTGGTTGGAACAGATGCAGCTTTACCATCCTCTGAAAATGTGTCTACTCCCAAAGCTGAGAACTCTAGTAGTTCACAATCGCATTCGTCAGCTGAGGGTTCCGATGGCTCAAGGCTTGCATCTATAAAGCTGGAAGACAAAGGCTTAACTGAAAGTCTGTCCGACCTTCAGCAGCAGTCAAATCCCGCTGCTGTAAAAGATGAGATGGGTGAGGCCGTCTCCATGCTGCTGGGAGGATCGACGCAAACACCCAAACAGCCAGGAGGAGAGAACTCGACAGCTTCCCTTAGTACAGTTCGCTTGGGAGGGATGGCTTTTCCGCTATCCAATCAGTCTGATCCATTGTCATTTCCACCAGCAACACCACATCCAGACCTTGGTGAGGACCCTCTAGGACTACCAGATGGAGGAGGTCAGCACTCACCAGCAGTGGATCTTGACAAAGTGGAGAGCTCCCTTGAAGCCAGCGAACTCCCCCTCTTAATACAAGATCTTCTTGAACATGAGAAGAAGGAACTCCAGAAACAACAGCAACAGCAGCAACTAAATGCTCTCCAGCAAGGAGCAATGGGGGCCCCTCTCCATCCACAGCAACCGACTCCTCATGGGGCTGGCCATGTATTGCTCCCTACCCAACGTCCCCAGGGGCTAATCGGTCAACCAGGAATGGTGCCAAGACCACCCCATATGATGCCACCTCAGCAGCAGCAGCAACAACAGCACAGGTTAATAGGGGCACCAATGGCGCCTCCCCAACCCCATCTTGGCATGCCACCACAGCAGGGCATGATGAGACTAGGGCAGCCTGGAGGCATTCATCCAGGGCTAAATCCGCAACAGCCTGCACAACCTCAGCAGATGGTCAAACCAAACCTTGGCAATAACTTCTTCCCAGACAAAGGTAGTTATTTGCCCTCACTTTTTGGTTGTTATTGGATAGTAGAATATACAGTATAGTGTGGTATATTGTGATGTTCATTTTCTGTTGTTGAATGTATTTGATTAGATCTTGACAAGTTTGTGACTGATGACATCATGGACCCCATTGCTAAAGCTAAGATGGTGGCTCTGAAAGGCATCAAGAGGGTGTTGGATCAAGACCCAATGGGCGGTCCTCCGGGGATTAATCGGTAAATGACAAGTCATTTCTTAGCACCACATTTCAAGGTGGTTTCCATTGAGTGTGATGTTAAATATACTATCTGTTCACCTAGGCAACAAGTATCTCTTCTGGCCCAAAGGTTGGCATCAGCTACAGGGAGTGGAGACCCACAGGGCCACTTTCCAGCTGGACCATCCAAGGTAGAATGCCATACATCCAATAATAACTTTCTTACAGAAAGATGCGCAGAATTATGTGAGTAAAAGTGTCATTGATTCATTGATCGTTTCCACAGGAGAGTGATGGAAGTGACCAGGCACAGACCAGACCGAAGCCTCCGCAGTTTGTTCAGGGCATCATAAGTATGCATTATTTATATATTTGCATTCATTTCCATTTGATTGCTGTGTAAATGCAAATAGGATCTGTTTTATAGCAATAGATATGTGATGGGAGAGTCACCATAAACCAGTTTTAGTAATTGTAATTAAAAGATGAGAATATGACTATCATGTTAACAAGCGTTATTTTAAATGAACACGCTCGTTATCGCAGGCATCTCTCTCTAATGGTTTTGTCTCCGTATGCCAAACCATGATCATGTCGTCATTGACCCGTGTCAAATTTAAAACAATGGTATCAACTCAAACACTAATTGATAGTTGAAAATTGAACATTGACAAGATGATCTGATATTAAAAACTATAGTGAAATCTGTCAGAAAGGGACTAAATTGCTAATGGGGGTTATTGGATATTTAGGGAATACACTTGCCTGACAGAAAAATCCTTAAGTTGTAGTCAAATCATAGCAAGCAAAGCATAGCGAGCGTTATCTGGTTAATATTGAGGAGTGGCCAAACAGTTTTGAAACCACAGAGACTGTCCACAGAGCTAGATGGCTAACTTGTTAAATGCATTTCCTGTACTCTTCCTGTTGGCACATTTTTGCGGGAAAATGTGCAGTAGCGCCACAGGAGTATAGTGGTCAAAATATATCTAGAATAGATTCAGAGAAGGAAGGCATCCATATGATTTGGGAGAGAAATTTTTAATAATAAAATTGTATTTAATGAATAAGTTAATTTATTTATTTAATACATTTATTTGATTGCAGTCGATACCTCAATAATATTGTTACTGTTATATGTTTTGTCATGATGGCTATATTCTGTAATTTCGATATTATGTCAGCCTTAATGTGTGCCAAAGAGAAATGAACTTGTGAAATGTGTTACATTTAATTACTCTGTCCATTGACACTAATCGAGAGTTGTCTGTGCTTAGATGATACAGAGCAGCACCAGTACGAAGAATGGCTCTTGCACACCCAGCAGCTGCTGCAGATGCAGCTGAAGTTCCTCGAGGAGCAGATCGGGGCGCACAGGAAATCCCGTAAAGCCTTGTGTGCCAAGCAACGCACCGCAAAGAAGGCTGGCCGTGAATTTCCAGAGGCCGATGCAGAAAAGCTCAAACTAGTCACCGAAGAACAGAGCAAGATCCAGAAACAGCTTGATCAGGTTTGGAAATACAAGTTGCTTCATGTTTCATGTGTACCTAGTTTAAAATATACAGCTCTAATGGTTGCTTTAACATATTCATTACCGTTTCTTCAATCTTAGGTGAGAAAGCAGCAGAAGGAGCACACTAACCTGATTGCCGAATATCGAAGCAAGCAGCAGCAGCACCAGCAAGGATCTGGATTGCTGCCTGCTGGGCCACCTCCACAGAATCCACAGGCACTGACCAAGATGCCCGGGCAAGTGATGATGGGCCAGCAAGGAGCTCCAATGATGGGTCAACCACCTGGATATGTGCCACAAGGAGGAATGCCTGTGCGAATGCCACAGGGACAACCCTTCATGGGTGCACCGCCCCCTCACCCAGGAGCCATCGGAGCTGCTCAGCCTGGTGCCCCTGGAGGATTCTTCCCTCAGGCACCAGGCTTTCAGGGCTCGGACCCAAGGCTTTTGCACGAGCGTCAGCTTCAGCACAGGATGCAAATGGTTCAAAAGCTGCAGCAACAGCAGTTAATGATGGGGCAGCAGCAGCCGATGCCACCTCAAGGTCAGCAGCCTGGTATGATGGCTCAGCAGCAGGGAGGTTTGGTTCCACAAGCACAACAAGGAATGATGGCCAATCCACTGATGGCTCAAACCGCACCGAATCTCCAACAAGGACTGATGGCCAACCAACCGAATCAGCCAGGTCTGATGCAGACTCCTCAGGGTATGATGGGTAACCAAGTGGTCTCGCAGCCACAGCAGAACCTTATGGGTCAGCCAATGCCACAGGCGCAGAACATGTTGGCTGGTCAGCAAGGAATGATGGGAAATCAGATGTTGCAGCAGCAGCAGCAGCAGAGGCCGCAGGGGATGATGGGCCAGCAAGGACCTGTGGGAACCCAGGTGGCTCTCCGAGGCCCACAGGGTCAACTTACACCTCAGCAGCAGCAACAGCTCATGGCCCAGCGTATCCTCCTCCAGCAGCAGCAGCAAAAGAACCTGGTGCTGCAGCAACAACAACAACAACAAGCAGCACAGCAGAGACAACAAACCTCTATGAGCCCAGCGGATCCCCAGGGTGCAGTCGGAACACCTTCATCTGCCAATGCCCAGCCCGCCCAAACATCGGTTACAACAGAGGGATTGCAGCAAGGAATGCCGGGGATTACCCAAGATGCTCAGTCTTCAGCTGACAAAGAGGGAGGGATTCTTAGCCCCAAAACACCATCTCAACAAATGGGACCTTCAACACCAGGCCAGATTCAGCAAGGACCATCTGGAGATGTGCAAGGAGCTGGAGCACAACAGCAGCAAACTCCTAATTACGTAGGCCAGCAACAGCAACAACAAATGTCTCAAAGTCCTGCATCATCTGTGCCTCAGCAGCAGCAAGGTTTTGTCAACAACCAACAAGCTGTTGCTCAGCAACAACAGCAGCAGCAGCAGGCACAACTTGCCCTTCAGAGGCAAAATTCAGGCACCGAGAGGCCAGAGTTGGTGAACATAAAGCAAGAAGGCCAACAAATGTGTTTCATGGGCCAGCAACAGCAGCAGCAGCAGGTTAGTCAGAACGTCATGCAGCAACCACAAGATGGCCTCAACCAGCAGCCCGATGGCACAGCGCAATTACAGAATCCCATGGTACAGAACCACCCTGGTCAGCCTCAGCCGGGAATGGCAACTCATCCTAATGCCCAGCAGCAAGTCCTGTTAGTCCAGCAGCAGCAGCAGAAACAGGCCATGATGGGACAGATTGACATGATGAGGGGCCAACAGCAGATGATGGGCCAGAGGCCTGGGGCTCCCACTGGACAAATAAGAACTCCCATCAACATCCAGGCCATTATTGCCCAGAATCCTCAGCTGCGTCACCTCACGCCCCAACAGCAAATCCAGCACATCCAACAGATGATTGCCCAGCGGCAACTCCAGCAGGGCCAAATGATGAGGATGGCTGGAGCCCCGGGACAAGTCCAAGTCCAAGGCCAAATGCATCCGCAAGCCATGCAAGGCCAGGTACAGCAGGTCGGGCCTCGAATGCTTGGTCTCGACGGTCAGCAGCAGCAGCAGCAGCAGCTGCATTACAGCTTGCAGGGGAAAGCGGGGCTGGTAGGGCCACCTCAGCAACCAGGGGTGATGGGCCAGCCTGTGGGTCAGCAGTTTCAGCAGGGTCTCATGCCCCAGCAGCAGCAGCCCTCACAGCAAGGGGCCTCTCCTCAATATGGGCTCACTGCGCAGCAGCAACAACAGATGATGCAGCAGCAGCAGCAGCAGGCCCAGCAACAGCAGATGATGAGAGGCCAGGTCCCTTTGCCGCGAGCTATGATGGGGCAGGTCCGAGCTTCTCTTCAGGGCCGTATGGTCAGGCCCATGTCTCCACATCAGTCTCTGGGCCAGGGCTCTCCGGGAGATCCATCGGCCCAGCACCGCCAAGCCCTTCTCATGCGCCAAACCCCCCCTGCTCAGGGCCAGCCGTATCCGCAGCAGATGGCCACAGCTATGAGCCCTTTTCAGGCGTCACCTTCTCACGCAGGGTCACCAGCAGGCGCCACCGGACAGAAGCAAGAATCCGACTCGAGCCCCGCAAGGATAAGATCTAACCCGGGCACTCCTTCGTCTACCAACATGTCGTCACCTGCCAGAGTGGACGGTGCGGCTGGGAAGAACAGTCCATTCCATCCCAATATGGCGTCAGCCTCGCCCATTAGATCGCCCCTTGCTAGGACTCCCCAAGATCAGTTGGGTCTCAAGTCTGAGCTCTTGGGTTCCGGCAGTGAGGTAAGGCAAACCACCCCACTGAATGGGCCTTCGCCGCAGTTAGGAGAGAACCCTCAGCACCCCCATATAGGAGCAAATCAGACCCCTGGATCGAGTGAAGGAGCCGTCTGCAAAGTGACTCTGCAGAACATCAAACAAGAGCCCAAAGAGGTGCAGTGTGACACCGATGGGGCAGGGGAAGCCAACGCCGGGATTGTGAAGAGAGAAGCGTCTGGTGAGAGCATCAGCAGCATCAGTGGATTTGTTAACGCGTCAGGCCAAGGGAACGTGGCAGGGAACCTTGGCCCCCAGGGACCCCGAACAGAAACGGGTCAACAGCTACTGCAGAAGCTTCTTCGAACCAAGAACTTACAGCTCGCCTCCCAGAGGCCCTCTGAAGGCATCCATAATGAGATCAATGGACACATCAACAGCAAGTTAGCCATGTTGGAGCAGAAGCTTCAGGGCACACCACGGAACATGGAGGTAAGGATATATTGAGTTTTGAATGTAATTTCTTCATCGGTGTCCAGAGTGCAATTCTTTAACCATTTCCGTTTTGTAGGACCTGCAGTCGATATCCAAGAGGCCTCCAGTGGTTAAGGCGAAGCGCAACTATAAAGCTGGGGAACGTGGTCCAAATGCGAGGAAGAAAACCAAAAAGGAAGAGGTGGGAAAGAGCACAGAGGCCCTGATGAAACAGCTGAAGCAAGTGAGTTGGATCTTGGCTCTCTTCAAAACTTCGCTTTATTAGAACTGAATCGGTTAGCTCAAACATTGAATATTATATCTGTATCTGTTGTGGTGATTTTACTGACATGCATTTGTGCTTTCTCTCCCCCCCAATGCAGGGTCTCTCGCTCCTTCCCCTGATGGAGCCTTCCATTACAGCCAGCCTGGATTTGTTTGCTCCGTTTGGTAGCAGCCCAGCCAATGGCAAGGCCCAGTTGAAGGGTTCCTTTGGGAATGCTGTGCTGGACAACATCCCTGATTATTATTCACAGCTTCTGACCAAGGTATGACCCAGCTACTCCTGTGTATCGAGCGACTAATGTTTTGTCCAAAGCAACAAATCTGGTTTTCGTTGAGGCCAAGTTATGACGGCAGTTGTCTGATCTTTGTAGAGTAACCTCAGTAACCCACCAACACCACCATCATCCTTGCCCCCTACTCCACCACCCTCTGTGCAGCACAAGCTGCTGAACGGTGTGACCGCTGTGGAGGAGCTGTCGGAGGAAAAGAAGGAGACGGAAACATCGGAAAACACCATAGGTAAGGGTGAGGATACGTTACGTTCATTTCAATCCACCCGGAGTTCTCCGAGGATGAGCAGGAATGACTCCGTGCTTTCATTTTTCCCTTTTTTTTTTAGATTCTGTGGCTGAGGAAGTGAAGAGTGTTGACATCCTGGCAGCCCTTCCCACTCCACCTCACAACCAGAACGAGGACATCAGGTACGGCGTACGACATGAATTAGTTTGAATTCCATGGGGAGGTTTCGCTTTTCTGAACCTTCTCCTCCGAAAACTCATCGGACATGTTAATTTTCATTTATTTTTTCCCCCCAGAATGGAAAGCGATGATGAGAATGATGCGGTGGATGGCATAGTTCCTGCCTCTTCTCCTGAGAGTCAGATAGGCGAAGACATCCCAAGGTTTCCCCTACTGGAGCCCAAAGAGGAGGAGAATGAGCGGGCGATTTCCCCCGTCATTCCAATCATACCCCGTACTGCCATTCCTGGTATGCCGAGAAACATCCTATCAGTATCTTAAATATACAGTGCACATAGATTTGTTTCAACATCTCGTTCTTTACGTGAAGTGAATATATCAAACCAGTTATAATTAACTGATGGGTTATTTGTAGTTTTTCCAGAAACGAAACCATTTGAGGCAGTAGATGGAAAGGTGGTCTCAACAACTGGCCCGTGGGACAAGGCAAAGAACAACGAGGTGTCCGTCACATTCACTCTGTCTGCTGCTGCAGCCAAGGTACAGAATTCCCTGCTGGCTATCGTGTCGATTTGGCAGCGACGAAAGCACCTGTTCTTACTGTATTCATTATTGTAACCTTGCAACACAACACTTCTCTGCACAGAATCTCAATACCGTCATGGTGGCCGTGGCCCAACTTTTGCATATGCGGATTCCAAACTCCTATGAGGTGACATTCCCACAGAGTCCGGGTAGAGCAGGAGGCGCTGGGCCTGGAAAAGGCCCAGATCCCTCTAATCCAGGTAATTTGATCCACTTCCTTGTTCCCCCCACATCGCCGTCGTGTATAAAGAGTGACCTCGATGCTGTATTAGATTATTGTACTTTGCTTATCACACGTAATGTTGCGGTTGGGTGGAAAAAATACCCATGGTATTGTCCTCCTCAGGGATCTATTTCCATACAAAGTTCCTCTTTCATGGTCCATTTGTGTGTCCCTTTATGTGTGCCCTTGTCCTCCATATTCTAAATCTTCATACTCGTGGTCTACTCAGAGTTTTATTTGTTTATGCTTGTACCTTTCTTTATCTGTGGTTGTCTTGCTAATTTGTTTGAGTGATAGAACGGCTTGATTGGCCGAGTCATACAGACATATCGGACAGTGTTGGTTAATGTGTTTTATAGGCCCTGCATCAAGACTATATGAACACTAGGGGGCAGCCATTGGAAAAAAATATTCTTGCGATTGTGTGGGGATTGCAACTTCTGCAATGAGCGTTAAGTTGAAAAAAAAAAAAAATACAATATGATTGACAAACCAATCCTGTTCTAGGAGCCCTTTGTTTGAAGCCTGGTACAATGGACGGAAGCCAAGATGCAGAATGGATGAGGCAGTTTGACGTCACATTGCCTGGGTGCACTCTGAAGAAGCAGGTAGACATCCTGTCTCTCATCAAACAGGTTTGTTGAATTGAATTGAACTTGTAATGAGAGAAGTAGTTGTAATTTAATTGTGAAGCATACATATGTATGTACTAGATTTTGACACATTATTGACATTACAATGTGCATCTAGTGAGCAGCTGAAAGACCTAACCTTTGGTCAGTTAGGGATTCCCATGCCTTTTTTTTTAGTGCGAGACATTGTGTCTGCCTTTTCAGGAGTGCCCGGAGGAAGAGGACAGACCAGTGCAGCACTGTTACACCACCAACGTGTCTGACCTGGATGTACGTCACCTACCCGTCTTCCCTGTGGAAGAGTCTCCACCCCCATCTCCCTCTCCACCACCACCACCACCTACTGCCCCAGCTCCTGTTCCTGTTCTTGCCCCTGCCCCTGCCCTTCCATCTACCCCGACCCCTACCACCCCTGCTCCTGCCCCAGAGACGGAGACGGCCTCTGGTGCTGATGTAGAGGCAGCTTCTGTCCCGACCGTGGACGCTCCTGCTGAAACAGAGCCTCTCCCTGCCCAACCGACTTCCCCCTCACCAGCTCCTGCGATCCCTGCTGACGCCATCATCAAAACTGAGCCCGAGCAGGAGGCCATCACCCCCCCGGACCAGCCCGTCGCCACCCCTAGTGGGGACGAGGCTGCAATGACCTCCACTCCTACTCCTACTGCTGCCGCCGCTGTCGTCACCTCTCCCGTCACCAAGCAGGAGCCGTCGCCCTCGCCCTCCATCACCCCCATCCAGTCCCACTGCCCCTTCAGCATGGTGCTGTCCCCCAAGCTGATCAAGCAGCGCAGCCGCCCGCTGTCGGGCGACGACCTGGAGGTGAAGCCGAAGCTGAAGAAGTGGAAGGGCCTGCGCTGGAAGCGGCTGCAGCTGGTCATCACCATCCGCAAGGGCGGCTCCAAGAAGGAGAACAGCCGGGAGGTGTCGGAGCTGATGGACCGGCTGCAGATCACGTTGCGGCCCAACAAGATGCCGCGCGACAAGCGCAAGTGCTGCTTCTGCCACGAGGAGGGTGACGGCGCCACGGACGGCCCCGCCCGGCTCCTCAACATCGACGTGGACCTCTGGGTGCACCTGAACTGCGCGCTGTGGTCCACCGAGGTGTACGAGACGCAGGGCGGCGCGCTCATGAACGTGGAGGTGGCGCTGCGCCGAGGCCTGGGCACGCGTTGCGCCTACTGCCAGAAGACGGGCGCCACCAACAGCTGCAACCGCCTGCGGTGCCCCAACGTCTACCACTTTGCCTGCGCCATCCGCGCCCGCTGCATGTTCTTCAAGGACAAGACCATGCTGTGCACGCAGCACAAGCTGAAGGGCCCCAGCGAGGAGGAGCTGAGCACGTTCGCCGTCTTCCGCCGCGTCTACATCGAGCGCGACGAGGTGAAGCAGATCGCCAGCATCCTGCAGCGCGGCGACCGCATCCACATGTTCCGCGTGGGCGGCCTCATCTTCCACGCCGTGGGCCAGCTGCTGCCCTCGCAGATGGCCTGCTTCCACTCGGCCACCGCCATCTTCCCCGTGGGCTACGAGGCCACGCGCATCTACTGGAGCACCCGCGTGCCCAACAAGCGCTGCCGCTACCGCTGCCGCATCTCCGAGAAAGAGGGCCGGCCGTATTTCGAGATCCGGGTGCTGGAGCGGGGGCAAGACGAACTGCAGTTTCAAGATGGCAGCGCTGATGGTATGTGCTGCTGCCTCTGTAAGATGTATGGAATACAGATGATTCCAATGTATGAGCGCGCACTTGCTTAGTCTATATCTGGCAGCCAACTTACTCATAGTTTGAGCTGAGAGCGTTTTAACTAGTATGTATGTATGTATGTATGTATGTATGTATGTTTGTATGTTTGTTTTTTTGTTTGTTTAATGGACATATTCCAATTTCATAAAGCTGGTTGACAATGTGATTCCGTTGTCCTGCAGGCATCTGGGGTTCAATCTCACAGCGGGTGGCCAGGCTGCGTGAGGAGGCTGGCATGCTGAAGCTCTTCACTGACCACGTGAAAGGAGAGGAGATGTACGGGCTCCGGCTGCACGCCGTCATGCGCATCACTGAATCCGTAAGTGAAAAGCTGGAGCTTCACCAAGTTACAAACCCCTAAAACCCCCTAAAAGTCTCACCTTCTGCATGCTTCTAGTACGGACATGACTCACTGTATGCCTGTGTTGCAGTTGCCTGGAGTGGAGAACTGCCAGGACTATGTGTTCCGTTATGGGCGTCACCCGCTGATGGAGCTGCCACTCATGATCAACCCCACAGGCTGTGCTCGTTCCGAGCCCAAGATCCTCACACACGGCAAAAGGTGAGTTTTGCGTGAGTCCTATCAAGCATGCCGGTGCATGCAGCCTAGTTTACACAAGCAGCAGTTCAGCATCGCCATGAAATAAATCTTCAGGATTCAGTCTTCAGGATTGAAAGACCTGGGGCCTCTACTACGGGTTACTGGCTTATCAGGGTAACTTCGAGAGTAATTTGATCACGTGTGGCATAACTTCCAGATTAACCCGTACTACGAAAGGTGGATAGGTTCTAACCGAGGTATGCTGCCATGGCAATTTACGCTACATCTCAAACCTGCTCCGAGCAGGTTATGGAGCTTGGTTAACTCGGGTTTGACCCGCCCCTCTGTCCTCCTGCTTGAAACAGATTGGCGCAAGGAGTTGAGGATCACTCCGCCGCACGAAGGCGTTTGAAGGCAGTCAAAATTCTGACCTGTGTTCGCAATAAAACTGTAGCCTAATATGTTTAATTACTTGCTATTGCAGGAGTAAGGTTAGCCTATGCCTCGTCACGTTGTAGTTTTATGTATACTGCCAATTGCGTTGTTTTGAAAGGCGAAGACTGATCTGGTGATATAGGAAATATTAGGAAGTTATTAGTTTATTAATATTAGGAAGTTATTCCTTTATTAATAGCCTAATTAAGATCTATGTCATTAGCGCATTGTAGACTATGCCTACACAATGCAGCTGATTTAACGAGATGTCATTAAAATGCAAATCTATCATTTAGGCTATACATAATGTAGATTCATCCCGAGGGTTACTGCTGCAACTTTAGACACGTAGAGGCAGCCTATAGCCAATACTCTGCACACAAACTATTATTTTAAACCCTATTTAATTAATGCTTAAATTATCCAGTGACCAAAAGTAAGACAGGCAGCTATTGCAATGTAGGTTGGCAGGAACTTTAACTCATTTCAGTGATTATAAGCCACAATATGAAAACGGAAGATAAAAAAAGAACATGAAAGCCCAAAAAAACTCTGTTTGCAAGCATTTTCTACAAGCTTCAGATCCATACACAGGTATCGCGGTGGTGTGTGGTGCTTATTTAATTTATATGAAGTCGCATTCCACAGTTTAATAAGAATGCGCTGCATCATTGGTCATAACCTCATTTTGTGTTGCCGAACGTACCCTCCCACGAGAACGCGCTTGAACTCCAGTTCAGGCAACTCGCGGTAGACAAATCAACATCTAAGTCAGCGTCGTAGTACCGAGTAACACCACGTAAGGTAACCAGGTTTTGTCAACCCCGGTTTAATAAGTTAACCCTGGGTTACATCTGGGTAGGTTAACCTCCGTTCGTAGTATAGGCCCCTGACTTGAACTTGTAACATTTCTCCGTTTGCAGGCCCCACACCCTGAACAGCACAAGCATGTCAAAAGCCTATCAGAGCACCTTCACCGGGGAGATCAACACCCCCTACAGCAAGCAGTTTGTCCACTCCAAGTCGTCTCAGTACCGGCGCCTCAAGACGGAGTGGAAAAACAACGTCTACCTGGCCCGCTCACGCATCCAGGGCCTGGGGCTGTACGCCGCCAAAGACCTGGAGAAACACACCATGGTCATCGAGTACATCGGCACCATCATCCGCAACGAGGTGGCCAACCGTCGGGAAAAGATCTACGAGGAGCAGGTAAGAAGATCTTTTTTTTTTGTTGATTCTCCACCATAGAATGTTTCAATTTGTAAAGGGCTGCGGATGACACATTTTCAACCGTTTTTTGGGGGGTTTTCTCTCTAGAACCGTGGAATCTATATGTTCCGCATCAATAACGAACATGTGATCGATGCAACTCTTACCGGTGGGCCTGCTCGGTGAGTATCAACTTGGACCGAGAATGAAGAGTGAAGAAATAAGCATCAACCCGACATGACTTTGACTTTGTAAATAACCACTCGCCTCTTGCCTCTCTTCAAGCTACGTGAACCACTCCTGCGCACCCAACTGCGTTGCCGAGGTGGTGACCTTCGACAAAGAGGACAAGATCATCATCATCTCCAGCCGCAGAATTCCCAAGGGCGAGGAGGTGAGGAACTGACTAAACCAGTCATTTTGGAACTTGGCTGTATTTCATGTGTAGTGTAGACAAGTAGCTACTTCAGCTTTAATGCATATCAAGCCCAGACTGGCCTAATTGCTGTCTCCCTCTGTCTCCCACTCCAGCTGACCTACGACTATCAGTTTGACTTTGAGGATGATCAGCACAAGATCCCCTGCCACTGCGGAGCGTGGAACTGCAGAAAATGGATGAACTAACAGCGTGGAGCATCGGGGAAAGGGGACACGTGCTCCCCAGCCCTTTGCCACACCCGACACCTCACCTCACCCCACCCCCGCCCCATCCAACCCCACCCTCCCACGCCAAAGCCTGTCGGACCCTACTCGTCACTCAGTTCATAAGCTGTCGTCAGACTCCAGGCTGGAGGCGAAGAGGGTGGCCTCCCTTCTCTGAAAGACAAGACTTTGCATTTCTCAACCCAGGAGCCAAAGGTCTGAAGGGAGGACACCCTTGGAAGAAGCCACCGGTTTTGCGCAAGCAACAGTGGTGGCCATGCTTGAATAGATAATTTTATTTGTTTTGTTTTTCTGTTTTCTGTGACATTTTTTGGAATAAACAATAGCACCACCACCAATAACAGAAAAAACCTTGCTTGCCAAAAGCACCTCTACTTCCTCTACTGCTCTCCCATAATAAGCTAGCTGACTGACTGACTGACTGGCTTGAATCAATCCTTTTTACACTTACCAAAAGCCCCCTGACTTTAGAGATCATATCAGTGCGTTTGTAGGGTAGGAATAAGTGAAGAACGTTGATTTTTAAAGCCATTTCAATTGCTCAGATGAACTAATAAGACTTTCACTTGGACCTATTGTATCTTTTTTTTTTTTTTTTTTTTCCTCCTCGTTGGTCTCTCTCCTCCACCATCCTCTCCTCTCCTCCCCCTCCACCCCCCTCACCCCACACCCCCAGTGCAACACTCTCCCACCAAGTCATCAATGAAGATGAAGATCAACTAGGATATCAGCAAGACAATCCTGGAGGGGCTCCGCACAGAACTGTTATCTTTTTTTTCGATGGATGAGATGTAAGATTTAATATAAGAGTTGAGATAATATTTGACCTGTGGCTTCACAAAAAAAAAAAGGCACCAGATGTTTTATTTGTATGGAGTTCAAAGATGGGTTCGCTCGACCCCTGTCTACCTCATTGAGTTTGTGGGAAGTGACTGCTTTGTACAAAAAACTGTTAAGTGCTACTGTGGAAAAGGGGAAGGTAGGAATGTGCTCATGGTGAACGCCTCCTCGGATAAGCAGGGAAACTTAAGCAGCAGGTTTGCTCTTCATCTGATCTGTCAATAAGAAATGCATTCTTGTTTTCTTTTTTGGGTATCGCTTTCTAGTGCGTTTTTCAAAATAGTGAGCCACGTTTGCTATCTATTCCGAAGCCTCCACGCAAGCAAGCAGGACTTTGGATAGAATCATGAAGCATTAATCTTGATGTGATCGCATCACCGGGTGACAGGCGTGCTGATTTGGTGCCCCCACCCTCTGAGCATCTTGTGTAGCTGATCTTTCTTTTTTGTTTTTTCTCTCCCGCGCTTTTTTTTTTTTTCCCGCAAAATAATGTAAATCTAGCAATCATGCTTTTCTTTTGAATTCCGTGTGTAAACGCACAATAGAAAATTGACTTGTCTTGTCGCGGAGGGTGGAGCTAATGATGTGAATGACAGGTTCCACAGCCTATTGAATCATGGGTGCACTTTGAAGTTTTTTTTCCTTCTCCTCCTCCTCCTCCTCCTCTCGCTTTTCTGATCATGGTTCATGTAACCTCAGCTGAGACTGTACGCCTGACCACCTCAGGCCCCCTTGGAACGGCAAGCCCGAGTTTGATGAAAGGTAACTGATGATGCAAGACTACTATTGAGTTTGAGAGCGCGTTCTCCCATTTGTCTAGAGCCCTTAGCCCGCCAGCCGTGCGGCGTCATGTCCTCTCACCCCCCCCGACACATCCCTACAGTATGTCTCTTCCTCTGTTCAAGTAGACTGTTGTAAACTTACTGTAGTGAGTCGTCTCTCTGCCATAGCTAAGCTAGTGGGTTTGCCCTCTCTGTACTGTGGTGTTTGAACGGCGGTAGCACGGTCCCCGCCCGCCCACGCACCCACACACCTCCCCTCGGAAAGGCTCCTTGCAATGGCAGAGAGAGACTTTAAAAGGGCATTTGTTTTCTTTTCCTCTTCAAAGTTTTTTTTTCCCCTTTTTTAAGTAAAGCAATTTAAAAACAAAAAACAGAATTTTAAAGTCTTCAAAACAAGGAGTCTAGAAAAGCCTCCTGATGCCCATGCTACTTTATGTTCCTGCTCCCTCTGACTTAGGACCTCATATTAAATAATAATGGAAAAAATGCAAAATGTACAAACTGTAAATATAAAAAGAGGGGCAAGAAAGTCCAGTCCCTTTTTAATCAATAAGAATCAAATTGTAGAGAAATAAAACCAACGCAAATCAACCACTGGATATCATTTTATCAGAAAGATTAAATGTGTGTATATATATATATATAAATATATGTAAAATCTCAAAACAAAGTACTATCCTGATATGTATATGAACCAGAGTGTTTTTTGCATTATGTGTTTTTCTATTAGCGTTTTTGCTATAACACCACAAACAGTTTGACAAAAAACACAAAAAATCACAAAAAAAAGAACTGAAATAACGTGTGCTGGATTCCTTGTCTTCACCAGTGACAGATGAGTGATTGAGGTGAAAAAATGTATACAAGGGGGAACTGTTTGAACGTTTTGCTGAATAAGTATATTTCATCAAGGGGAAAAGCAGTAAAATGGTGCATAGCATTTGTGTATTTATGTAATATTGTTCTCCCCATGTTTCTACTTTGAGTTATTTATGCTACTGCTTGTAAACTTCAGAAGGTAACCTGGCCTTGAATTGGGCGAAATTGGAACTAGTAGACTCAGTAAATGGCAAATCTTAAAACTCTTGAAGATAGTTTTGATATGATTGGTGTTTGTTTTGTTTGTTTTTGCTAATGATTTCTTCCCTCTAGAAGTGAATGTGTTCATATATATACATACATATATATATATATAGCTTGTGAATTGGCTACATAGCCTGATGTATGTTATGACTTGATATACTACAGTATCCCCATATTTACCCAAGAAAGAATTGCACTCAGCATTTTATGGAGTACTTCTCTTTAAAGGTTAGATGTTAAAACGAGTATCAGAAGCAGCGATATAGCTATATATATATATTTTTATGTTTTCAAGGGAAGACCATAATATAAAAGAAAAAAACACATTGGCTCTCACTGGATTTCAGCCTGCAATTTGTTCTTACTTTCTGTTTGTGTTTGAATATCTTAATTTAAGTTTGTTTTTTTTCTTCTCTGCATATCTTTATAATTTAATGAAACGAAAAGGCTGAAGTTGGTTTTTTTAACTTAACCTACTTTTTAAGATGTCGCATCTGTACAGCAGAGCTCCTTTTAGGGCAGATGAATAAATGATCATTTTTATTCTATGTGGCATGTTTTGTATGGATATAATTTTGAATTGTACATATTTTTTGACGACGCCAGAGGTTGCATCTCTTTATATACGGCTTCCCCCCTCCCCTCCTCCCCTCCCTCCCTCCCCCACTTTTCCTTCCATTTATTTCTTTGTCTCTGCTCTCTTGTAAAGGAAAAATAAATGCATTTTAAATATAAACTGTGTCAGTGGATGTAGTTTCCTCAAGCCACAGGGCTTGGTCAAAATGGGCCTGTTCTCATTAGTACAGAGCAAATAAATGGTTAACCTTATTAATAATATATGGAAGCTTCAAATAAATCCCATTGTTGATATTCATTTTAAGAGTTTTCAGTTTAACTGTCAACATACACACAGGTGCAGAAAGTCTTCTAGAGAATCTGAACATCAGTTCAATCAGTCCAAACGTGTCCGATCATGTTTGACATTTGGTGATCATCATACCATTTGACAACATGGCCATCCCAAAGGTGCCTGTTTCAGCCGTGTACCCTTAGCAGTACACACCTACAAAACCTCAAGGTGCGTTCTTCGATATTCAAGTCTTATGTAAATTAAAAGACAAGCTTACTTAAATTGGAATCTTTCACCTCTCTTTAAGATAGGGCGTTTCACTGTTCACCAGTCCCACTAGACCCAGGCCTATCTCAAGATGATTGTTCTCTTGAGGCTTCTACATAGGCTGCCTGCCTTAATTTCTGGATAGAGGAGTTGGATGGCAAACACAATCTCCCATGTAACCTTTGTAACTGTCCATATGTCAAAGAATCATACTGACACTGCTTAAGAGCACCTCAAGTGTTACTTTTGACAGTGTTGTCAATTATGCCAAAAACATGTCTTATAGCAACACTCCAACATTTGTGGAAATATGTGCATTTTCCATCTCCCCATGAGTTAATTCATTGAGCCATACCTTTCTCCTGTTCATCCAGTCCTTCTCTGAGTCTGGC
>JASCQY010000173.1:1276555-1287408 GCA_030264315.1 Sardinella tawilis
CTTCTCTCCATCTCGCCCCTCAACCCCCCCCCCCCCCCTTCCCTCCCCTCTCCTCCCCTCCCCCCCCCTTCCCTCCCCTCTCCTCTCTGTCGCTCGAGGCAGGGGAAGCTGAGGCATTAAGCATGGTCGCTGCCGCGGTGTGCCGTTACCCAAGATGCACTGCTGAAATGAGATCCACAGAGTGGCCAGACAGGGAGCTGATTAAGACGCGCTGACGCCACCAGACAAGACACACACACACACACACGTTCAGTCAGACACGCTCACATTCATGTGCATGTGTGTGTATGCAGGCGCACACATCCATACACACACACACACACACACACACAAGCTCTTCACACAAACACACACCAATCAATGCAAAGGAAGGAGGGCAGCCTTTTCCGCTTGCTCTCTGTGCCTCCTGCTCAGATTACCCGCTTGATGGCCTGGCGGAGGCATTTTACTCCACAACTGTTGGGGCTCAAGCTTCACCTCTGGGCCACCTCACCCTCCCTCTCTCCCTCCCTCTCTCCCTCCCTTGCTCACATTTACCCCCCCCCCCCCCTCCCCCACCTCCACCTCCAAATACTGCTCTCCCTCTCGTCTTCCTTAAACCAACACAGGTGCATACACACAACATGGAAATAAATCTAGTCTGGACTGTGGAACATACTTCATGTGTCTTAATAGACTCTGTTAGTGGGATAGTTCATGCATCATTCCCTGGGTTTAAGCACTGGGAAAGAGGGGAAAAAAAGAAAGAGAGAAAAAAAAAAAAAAAAACACAGGAGGAGATCTTATTCTCCAAGAGGGCAGACAGGGAAGAGATAGGGTGACAGAAAAATGGATTGTGGGGGAGGGGAGGTGGGAGAGGGGCGTCGTTCTCAAAATGCTGAGCCATTCTTCACTGCTCTGTTCTACACAGAAACAGACACACACACACACACACACACACACACACACACACGAGAATCCCCCTGACACAGGTCGGGTCAGACAGGGGCTAGTCTGTCTGTCAGCACAATTAGAGCCGTCCGTCGACCGAGGTCGTTATAGAGGTCATTAACAGAGCCCGCCTGCCACAGCCCCAACTCTGACCCAACCCATGGACTACAGACCACACACACACACACCTCTGATGGCCTACTCTTGCTTGTCTTCCTCACTTCTAGATGCCCCCCCCCCCCTGGCTCTGATCTCATAGACAAGCACACATATGCAAAATATGACTTGATGTGCTCTCCTGTGATTTCCATAACATTATTCTGACATTCAGCACCTCGCACGGCACCCGAGCCAACCCTGTGAACTCACTGAACCACGGGCGTGCGTATCTCCGAGTAGGCTGTTGAGAAAGGAAAAAAGAAGGAAAAAAAGGAAAAAAAACACACTATGTTTATGCTTCAGAGTCATTACGTTTTCCGAGTTGTCATGTGCTCCAAGCATCATTAAATGCCTTTCAAGTGTTAAACAAAGCAAGAAATGATCTTAGCCGCGCAGCTTCAGTTTTTTAAAAAAACCCTCTCAAACAGACACACACTAATCCCTTTCAGTTCTGCATATGCTGACGACCGGTTGGAACAGGTACTGTAATTTAAGGCTGCACTTTCTCTATCAAAATGGGCAAGAGAAGGAGAAACGGATCCCTCCATTTCGGCCCCCCCCCCTCCCACTCCCCCCTTAGTCTGGCACAGTGTGCTGATACTGAACAGGACTCAGAAACACCCATAGCCATACAGCTACAGTCTCCTCTTCTAACCCTGGAACTGTAGATCAAACCCAACTGAAACAGTTCATCCCCCAGGAAACACTAGTCAGGCCGGCACTCAACACCGCATGAAAGTAAGACGAGAGAAAAGGGGGTGGGGAGGTGGGGGGGGACACGAGAAAGAGACGCGCCCTGCCTTGAGGCTGCTTCCCTGCCTTGCACTCTGAGCCTGTATCGCATGGCTGCTGCTGTTTTTCTTTGTGTGTGTGTGTGTGTGTGTGTGTGTGTGTATGTGTGTGTGTGTACGCACACGCTCAAGATCCACACAGGGACACACAGCCCAGGCTCTGAAGGGCAACAGCAGTGGATGACGAGCGAGTTTCGAGGTCGTCAACCTAACACCTGCCTGAGCCGCGCTACTCGGCTGCATAACCACACCGCTATCCAACGCTATGAGCTGTCCAATCCTCCCTGCTAGGGTATGTAGAACACATGAAGGCTGTGTGTGTGTGCGACAGAGAGAGACAGAGTGTGTTGAAGGAAGTGTGTGAAAGAAAGATTTGGCCTCTGAAGCCACACTGATTAAGGTTTATTTGGAAAGACTGTATCAAAAGTAATCTAAGCCCACATCTTATTTACAGGTCTCCATTCTTTGTCAAGACACACAGTATTCATTACGGATGAGAGGCGCAAACGTTATGGTGTTTCAGATGCAAACAAATCTGAATCAATATGTACTTGGATGTACCATATGTACCAGAATCCCACCTGTGAGCTCCAGACTAGCCCCCATGTTCTCTCAAGGTTCCATTAGAATTAAGGGCCGTGGCATGACATGGGCCCCAACTCCACTACAACCACCAGCCCTCCTCAGCCACAGCTGTGCAAACCCATCATAGGTCTGTCTGGCTCAGACTCCTGTTCGCTGGTGCGCGACTTTCTCACCACACTGACACTCACAGGCAAATCAACACAGGTGTTATCCATCTTAGCAAGCAGTGCTGCATACACCACCAAAACTTCCTGCTGCCATAAACACACACACACACCAAAAACTATCAATGTGTGATGCAAGTTTGTGCATCACTTAGCCTTATCACAATCTGAAAGTGGAAGGTTGCAGTCCAATTCCTGGATGTAGGATGAATCACCCTGCGTGTGTGTGCGGCTGTGGCTGGGGGGGGGCTTGAGTGCATCTGGTTCAATTCTCATTTAGAAGCTCTCAGATTGTCCCATCGTTGTAGCAAGTTGCAACAAGGGGGGAACATTTCATATTCAAATATCAAAAAAAGAAAGAAGAGAGAGAGAGAGAGAGACAGACAGACACTGGCACAGTGACACTGCTGCACAAGGAAATGTTTAGGTTTCTCACAAATCCTTCAATTCAGGGCTGCAGAGTAAAAACAAAAAAATATTTCACACAAGGATTCAAACTATTTCTAACAGTAGACACTCAGACTGTGCAGTGTTGACAGAGCAGAATCCTGTAGGTCACCATATGCCAGACCACAGATGTATTCATTTGCACTTTGAGTGTGAGCAAAACGAGCCTCGGCCACACAAAAGGGGGGAGTAAGCCCCCTTGACCGGACAGTGAAAGAGGCTCATTGCCAAAATTTCCATCACAAAAGACCCAGACTACAACTTTGACTTCTGTCTGGGCCGTCTGAATAAACTGAAGTCGAACAGCATGCTCATGGCCATAACGAAGCATTGCATTTTAACAAACGCACGAGGGTAGCATACTGGTTCTTCTAAATCTTTCCTCGCCCTCCTTTCTCCAAAAAACGTTCCTAATATTAATGTCTCATGAAAATGAACAGTGCTGGCACACGCAACATGGGCAGCAGCACCTAACGTTAAGTTACCTTTGCCCACTCTAGTTTGCCATTACAGCTTCGCCAAGTTGCTCGCGGGACGCCACTCTATTGTTTTGTCAACAACAGCCACACAACAGAAGCGCGCTGATAACTGATAATGATACCAAATGACCGTAATATCTCTCCGTCTTTCTCTTCTGTCTTCGTCGATTGCAAACAAACGTCAAGGGGGTTTGGGGAACACAATATGCAAATATCAACTGAATTTTGTTTAAGAGAATTTTACACAGCAACAAACGTATGTACGTTAGGCCCAGAGGAAAACCGCGTGCATGCATGGAAGTCATTTAACACTGGCTCACCAAAATCCTTTAATGTTAAAGGATCTCATGAGTCATGACTCACAAGTATTCGACTAAATCAATATATTTTTTTTGCATGTTTTACTGAACCGTTTCATCACATATGATGTTTAAATTGTTTTAATATACCTGTACTTATATTGTCCGTGGAATGCTTTTATTCGTCGCTTAAATCTTAGGTAAGGTTGCATAGGTTAAGCCAACTTTGTCAGAGCTTACTATTTAAAGTGTCCCGTGATCATTGTTATCAGCAGCTCACAGCCGTGAAACGTACACTTGCAAACAGTTTCATATGAGGTTAATCAGAGCGGTTCAATGAATTCAAGTAGTATTTCCTAATTTCTAAGATATCCGACCACAAAATTTCGGAGTAGCCAAACGAGTTCAGCTGCTTACGTATTACGATAGTTGTCTAACGTTAGAATAACATGCTAGCCGCTTAGCCAACCTTGATATGATGTTCATAGTATTACTTCATAAAACACATATGACAAACGGATACAACTTATCTCTGGCACAGCATCCTTCTTTTTAACACACCACAAACAGAATCCCACGAACTACTAATTTAGGTTTGTCAACCTAACAAATCCCAGACACCGCCATGATGAGCGACAGGCAACGTTTCGTCCAGCCTAGCCGCCCTCTCACCGCAATCAAGTAAATAAATACACTACGAGAGGCTCGAGATTAGACAGTCATTGTAAGGGGGCATTTCACTTACCATCGCCAATCGCTATCAGAGCAGACAGAACAATCAGCGCTATAACAGTTCCTGTAGTAGACATGACTGCAGGATTCCCATCGCTTCGCATTAATGCATTCGGAGAGTGATATTGACAACAGAGCGAGATCTAACACAACCACAAACCATACACCGCCAGCCAGGGCTCGACAGGCTCTGATACAGACGTACTTAAAGGGGTGTGCTCAATTTTAAAGGGGTGGTCCCTATGCTCTTTTGTTGTGGTACGATTTTTTTCTGTCTAAACCTTATGGAAAGCCTAAATGGATCGAAACTAGAGAGCCTACTAAACATTCTCTAATTGAACGCAGAACAAAACCCTGAAAATAAAACTAAACAAAACAAGCAAAGAAAAAAACAACCTTAAAAAGTTTTCCTCCAGGAAAAAATCTGTCTACTTGCTTGCATTCTCCATAGGAAATATACATCAATTTATCATTCATACACCTCCTTATAATCCATGATAAATTCATGATAAACTTTTTTTTTTCTCATAGTAGCACCCCTGCCTACTTGCCTGCCATCCATACTGTGCTGAAGAGTAGCAGGTGATAGTGCCAATAACCCCATCATTTTCTTCCTGGACCATGCAGGTCTGAATTCAAGGATTTCCAAAAGAAAGTCCTGCCTGTTAGGTTGAGGCTTTGGTAATTTGACATAGTAGAAGTTAAAAATAAACCAGAAAGCAAAGATAAAGGTCAACCATAGCTGTGAACAAATATGACCAGGCCTAACAAAGCCCTTGATTGAAATCTAGAGTTGTGTGACCTGTCCTGCTGACTATTTTCAGAGCAAACTCATAGTATTGAAGCTTTTTCCAGTTTCCAACCTTTGCATATTTACTGTCTCAACATGGCAGAGCTGTAGAGAAACTCGTGATTTTAATCTTTGTTAAATAATAAAGGCATTTGATGCCACCCCACCCCCATTCCATGTTCTTTTAATAACCACATGACACAGGGAAAATCTGCTCCAGAAATATTTGCTATTCTGGGTATGCAAGATTAAGTATTATTTAATTAAGCAGATACCTTAAAATATGCCCGTAGCGTACAAAATCCAGATGGCATTGCAACCACCACTTGTCTGTTCAGAATTGCTACTTGAACTTCGACTTCTGAATGCATTTAAACCTTCCCATTACTCTATTACTCCATTACATAGGTTATCTTGAGCATATATAGAATGTAACACAGCTGACATGAAGCTCTGTCAGGTTTAATCACAGGACGCAATTTTAGTGCAGTTGCAGGCTGAGCTACTGTTGTTTCTCATGCCTTCTTTGTTCACACACCACATCCAAGCTGTGCAGCTTATGCAGTGGAGATGAAGGGGCTGAACCTTCTGGGGAGAGAGAACAAACTGAGGTGGGTTGGGTGCGGCATGGTCAAGCTCTGAGACAGCATTGAGCTCTGATAGCAGGCCCCTGTACTCTGTTAAAAATAACCCCCCCTTTCTCGGACTAGACAGGCTGGGGCTTTGAAGGAGTATTATCTCCTCACGGTCCACATAGGCTCCCAGACAGATACACTCAGATATGGGCGCACACACACGGACACAAATCGATGACTGTCCTATTCTTGGCCATTACTCACAAAGTGTCAACTGCCCCTTGAACAAATGGATGTTTGGATTTCAATTCTCTTAAAATAAAATACATTTTTTATTCAAAAATCTTGATGCAAGAGTTTGAAAATGTGAACTCATTTGATAACATTGACATGGTGTCTTCATTTCAAGTTGTTAGTGTTCTAAATATAGCCTAGTGAAAGAATGCTTACGGCCTACTATTGTTTTTTGGCTGTTGACATGAGGTTTGGAATGGGAAATATGGCCATCTTCACATTTAATATGTCATGGTCATTGGTTTAATTATCATTACCCAAAACACATGTGCCTTGCCTCTCATTCTTAGTGGAAGAGTCAGACAGATCACGCAAATAAGGCTGAATGAAACTTGATTATGACAGATGGCTTACATTTAGTGTCTCTGTCACAGACTTTGCTCAAAGAAAATAGATCCACAGATGTCTAGGTTTTTTTAAACAACAAAAGCTCAACACTTTGTAATAATACAATAATAATACGTCTTGAACTGAACAATGTATGATGCAGGTCACTGTGAATGAGATTTGTGACCATCTTGGAGCAGCAAACTATGTGTACTTTGCTGCCCCCTGGTGGATAATTCTGATTAATCTCAGTCAATTAATCTACTACAGTAATCAATCTAAACCTTCAACTCCCTGTTAAAAACATGACATCTGAAAGAATAAGCATTGTAGCATAGTGTGTCTTTATTTCCCTTTTTGAATATTTTGCCCTGTCCAGTTATAGATATAGATAGTCATTTTAAACTCCAAAAATAGTTTTGACGTTTTTGAAATGATTACAAAATTCTTGCAAAGAAAAATTGATATCATACAAAAGAATATCAAATAACAAGGCATGCTTTAGAGCTGATGATAACATTTGGATTATAATTAGTACATGTGTAGTGGCAAATGATGTTGTAATAGAGGTGGTGTCTTAATGGAAATGTGCATGTGGTTGATGCAGTGGGCTTTCTGGAAAAGTCAAATATTTACATCTCCATTCATACAAAAAAAAAAAAAATCCCTGACATGGCTCCCACCCGGCTCAGTTATTTGGAGCCAAATACCTCCTTCAGGAGTGACAGGAAAATCCTTAAGGAATTTGCGGAAATGTGTGGGGGAAGCCAGAATGACACGCACATCCTGGCAAAACAAAAGCTTTAAAAAATGAGCACGACAACAAGACCTGTGTGGACTGCAACTCAACTCTGACGTGCCTTCACTTTTCCCATATTAGTTGTCCGTTCTCTGCTCCCTTTCTCGCCTGCCACACATGACTGGCTTTTACGAGATAGTCCCCTAAATCCTGGATTACATTCCTGTACAAAAACAGCAAACACAAATGTGTGGAGAAAAGTGGCGGCAGGGGCCTGGAGTCCATCTAATTCAAATCCAACACAGTGGTCAATGGCAGCAAACAGCAGGAAATCTTCGGGGACCGCTTGGGCCATAAAGCCCGAGACTGGACAGTGATGTCATGGGCTGATGCTGTCCAAGCGTCTCCAAAGGCACATTAGACGAGGCCAAGTCAAGGAAGAGCCCGAGGAAAAAACAGCGCAGCTCTTGCCAAGGAAACAGCAGTTATGCAGTATGACAAATAAAAAAGTCAATTTCCATGCTTGGGTCAACTCCTATGTCTTCCTGTGGTGTCTGTGGCTGTGGTTCAGACGTCCTGTTTGAGCTTGTCCATGCCTTGGTCACTGTCCTGGTCTAGTTTGGAGAGGGTCTTGCGCACACGGAGAGCGGTCAAACGTGCCGGAGGGCTCTGGTACCAGCACTCTTTCATAACTTTCGCTATGGCAGATAGGATCTAACACAAGACAGAAAGCATACAAAGAAAATCAATGAATAACAACACATAACCCAGATATGCCACTTCACAACCATATGACAGAAGTGAGCTAGACAGCAGCTGCGACAATAGTCTCTCAGAGATTCCTGCTGAGGTGTGTACTGTAAACACAGCAAGCCCATGATGTTTTTTATAATAGTGTGATGTACATCGATGCAAGGGTGTGCTTGCACATGTGTGTGTGTGTGTGTGAGAGAGAGAGAGCATGTGTATGTACATATGTTTGTGTGTGTGTGTGTGAGAGAGAGAAAGTGTGAGTGTCTCTTACCGGATGGGAATACAGCCTGTTGTGTAGACCTGGCCTGTGCTGGTCCACGCACACAACTTTCCTCATCTCGTCAAAGCTGGGATCCGAGGGCACCATGTCAAAGAAGGGAGGACGGTACTCCTCCACGATTCCTAGAATAACCACAGAACCGCCCGCCCGATCAGTACATTGGGAGAGGAAGGGGGGCTGCTCTTATTGCCACACCACAGCCAAATACGACAAGAAAGCAAGACTGGATGTCATGATTAAGAAGTCTGGATCTATGGGATGGGGGAGTGAAGTGGGGGAGGCCCGGCAGGAGGACTGATGCTGCGGCGTGGGAGGCTAGCTGGACAGCCGCCAGACTCAGTTCCAGCCTGAAGGGGAATAAGGGGGGGGAACTAAGAAGCAGAGGCAGAAAAGGGAGTGGGACAATAATCTACATTCAGATTACACTGGAATTTAATATGGAAGATGCTCACATTTCTCCAGTCCAATAAAGGACAAAGTCTCCAGACACGGAGCTCGGAGATTACGGGTGAATACGAGTGCCTAAGGCAATATGCATGAAAGAAAAGTACAAGAAAAGGAAAGAAAGAAAGAGAAAAGAAAGGGGGAGGCTCTGATATGGGATCCCTAGAGAGTGTATTGTATTTGCGGGGCCACTATGGAACCGGTCTGAGTGTGTGTGTGTGTGTGTGTGTGTGTGTGTGTGTGTAACTGAACATCTGGACTGTATGAGGGAGAGAGTGCTGACACCAGATAACAGTGTTTGTAATTACTACCCTTCTAATCATGTGAGAGGATAGCAGACACAGACAGGCAGACAGAGAGAGAGAGAGAGAGAGAGAGAGAGAGAGAGAGAGAGGAGAAGGGAAGGACAGAGGAAGAGAAAGAGGGCAAGGAGACAAGGAGAGTTTGCAGAACGATGACAGATTTGTGCAACATGCTTGGCCAGATCGACACACAGAAACGGACATTGTTGTGCCAGAGGCAATTCATTATCTCCCAAGTGCATAATGTCTGATTGGGTGAACTCTCATGGGGAAACAGTTCTCAATACACACATCTTCCATTGCTGATAATTAATATGACAAATCCCTTATCACCGGAATCTCTCCAGTCCAGTCAGTCCATTCCGGTATGCGTAACAGAATCATTACGAAGCTGTCACTGTTAAAGAATTTACAGGCCCCAAGCTCTTAGCTGGGGTAGATTAATGTAGCCGCGAGCTCATAAATGGCTTCAATTTATGGCCAATCACGGCAACTCAATTTTCCCTGCGGACAGGCCATTACCGTTTACGACAGTCCGGCGGGTGATCTCCCAGAGCACCAGGCCGAGGGCCCAAATATCCGTCTGCTTGTAGGACTCGAAGACGTCCACGCGGATGCTCTCATCCAGCACCTCCGGAGCCATGTAGCGCTTGGTGCCCACTCGAGGGTTGTTGCCCACGTCCAGGACGTCGTTACTCTGTGAGTGCATGACGGCCAGGCCTACAACAAACAACCAAATTGAAAATATGCATGGGAATCACCTACTCAAGATCTAATTGAATGGATCCTTAAAGAAAATAGCTGGGTTGTGCCATGGGCTTCATATTTACATACTGTTAAATAGAATGTATTGCATTATTTATTTGTCTGTTCTTTGTTTGTCTTTTTGTTTGTTACCCATATTGGAGGACCTTCAGTGAGACAAATGCATACAGGGAAAACAGAGCGTTCAAAATGGATATTGAATATTGGATGAAGTGAGTTGACATAGCCAACTCATAAACAAGGTATTAATCTGCACGGCTTCCTTTCTGTGGCAAGCAGACACCCAATCATCAGATCTCATCAGAGGCCAAACGTGCAGCTGGACTGACCCAGGTCGGCGATGCAGCACTGTCCATTCTTCTTCACTAGGATGTTGCGGCTCTTGAGGTCGCGGTGGGCGATGGCCGGTTTGCCCTGGGTGCTGAGGATCTCGGTGTGGAGGTGCACCAGGCCGCTGGCCACAGACAGGCACATGCGCAGGCAGCTCTCGGGGTCCAGGCCGTTGCTGTACTGCAAGAAGTCGTAGAGGGAGCCCAGCTCGTGGAAGTGCGTGATCAGCCACAGCTGCGTGCTGGAGTTCTTGGACGTCATGTCTGATGCAATGAAGCCTAAGACCAGAGATGCAGAGGGTGTCAGGCTGGATTTGCAAACCAAGCAAAGAAAGTGCAAAAAAAGGCCTTGAAGTCCAAGCAAAGAATCCATCCTTTACACATTTACAGGACGGGATGCTAACTGCTACGAGAGCAATAAGATGGGATCTGGGCTTCTCACCAAGGATGTTGTCATGACGGAGCTGGACAGTGTTGTAGATCTCAGTCTCACGGAACCAGGACTGCTCATCCCGAGACGAGAAGATCTTTACAGCCACACTCTCACCCATCCAGGTGCCTCTCCACACTTCACCATAACGCCCTTTACCTGTTTGTACACACACACACACACACACACACACACACACACACACACACACACACACACACACACACACACACACACAC
>JASCQY010000173.1:1337618-1349934 GCA_030264315.1 Sardinella tawilis
TTTGTGTTTGTGTTTGTGTTTGTGTTTGTGTTTGTGTTTGTGTGTGTGTGTGTGTGTGTGTGTGTGTGTGTGTGTGTGTGTTTGTGTGTGTGTGCATGTTTGTGTGTGAGTGAGTGTGTGTGTGTGAGTGAGTGTGTGTGTGTGTGTGAGAGAGAGAAAGAGAGCGAGAGAGAGAGAGAGAGAGAGAGAGAGAGAGACAGACAGAAAGAAAGAAAAGTGGTGATGCTATACACTAAGATATATTGCACATAGTATTATTGGAGACTTGGTGTAATACAGTATATTATTGGCCTAGTGAAAGTTTTATGTAATATGTGTAATATGTGTGTGTGTGTGTGCAGCCATGCTGCGGGGATAGTTTGAGCCAGACTGTCTCACCCACCCACGTTCAACTGGCCTTTGGTGAGCAGGCCCCCAACGCCCCCCACTCTGCCCTGCACCACCCCGGAGTCTCCAACGGCCTGGGCCCTGCCTCCTCTAGCAACACACAGGTACAGACCACACACACACACACACACACATCCTCTCTCTCTCTCTCTCTCTGTCTCTCTCTCTCTCATGCAGTCTATCTTCTCTTATCTGCTCTTTGTCAGGAACAAATTATTTTGGTATAAACTGTGAGGTTCTTATTTAAACAGTGCTAAAATGGAAAATGGAGAATGAAGATAAACATTATTGACAGTCAAAACAAAGAATGCCCTGCAGCGCGCTAGTAGTGAGTAGAAAACTGTGTAATGTCAGAGAACAAAAGCAGAGCAGCAGCACTAATTTGCACACACACAGACAGACATGGGAAATGAAACTCAGCTCATCCATCTCCAGTAAGATTTAAGAGGAAGGGCTCTATCGCCTCCTTGTGGCCAGAAAGGACACTACACAGAAGAGTATGATGGGGGTTGATAAGAGAAGGCGCAGTTATGGGTGAAGTAAACACTCTCAGATGTGGGTTTCAGGTTTTTTTTTTTTTTTTTTTTTCACCATTCCGGAGGAAATGCCAGATAGGAACATGAATGAGCCGCCAGTCAGAGGAAACAGATTCTGTGGATTACAAAGCAGCGGACTATTTGGATTTACACCTTGAGCCATAATAGCACACACCTGCACTGTACCAATCCTCTCTTTCCTCTCTTTCTTTTCTCTGGTCTGTCTATTCCTTTCTCTTTCTCTTACATAAACACACACACACATTTCCTTTTCTCTGGTCCGTGTTCATCTCCTCCTGCCCTAATGCCCCGGTGTGTAAAGGCCCTGATCAGTGCCATTAGGGCTGTCCCAGTCCATCAGCACCCTACACTGGTCCTGACCCGCCACTGGTGACGGGGGAACAATCAGCGCTGCTTGCTGCTAACCCCCCCCCCCCCGCTTGTTCTATCTTATTTACCCAGCCCCGGGCACTTTGCCGCGCCGCAAACAGGAAAGCGACAGGCTCAGAGCAGGAAGAGGCAGATGCCTATCAAAGGCCTGATTGTTTCTCAGCTCTCTTCATCCCCTCTTCCTCTAAGAACAGAGGGTTGGCGTGTTGTGGAGACTTTGATTAGTAAACAGAGACAACAAGTGAGCCTGTTTGCTGGTGGTGGCGGTGGTGGTGGTGGTGGTGGGGTGGGGTGGGGCTAGGGGACATAGACAGATGGCTGTTGTGTCACCATATGCGTTTTACTCTTGCGCTGGGTCTGTGAAGTGGTAAGTGTGACAGAATCCAACCTGATGCTTGTCTTGCTTATTAGCTGTGATAAATCTGTGCATTTAGAAGTGAAATAAAAAAGTAGCAGTGATAGGCTACAAAATGAAGCCTTTTCAGTCTACTAATGGGACATTTTCAGTTTATCATTTTCCGAACACTGTAAAATGCAAACCGTCTGTTTCCCTCTAATTTTTATAACCACCATTCATTTTTAAATTCTTGGGACTCAGTATTTGTTGATATGAGGGTATATTGACATTCTGAGTTGTTTTCCTTAACCCAGAGGTTTTCTCCTGTCAGGAGATTGTCAGATTGCAGTTGTCAATCCTGCCCTCCTTTCTCTGCCATTCTGTCTGAGCTGTCCCCGTGAGAAAGGCCGACAGAGGCAGTTTGACGTCCCCTGTTTTCTTACATCTTTATTTATCTGTTCATGCAGCTGAAATAAATTCTTAATGCAGACGATCATATCAAACATAAGACTGAGGGGGCTGGGGACAACAGGGTATTAGTAGACAGAAGTGTTTTCCCAGTACTCTAATCCTTGGATTTGGTCGGTCGGTTTACAACCTTTATTTCACAAGAACTGTATGAGAGGAGACGAATTAACAATATAATTAGTTCTTGTAATTCTTGTAGTTCTTGTAATCTATTTAAAATTGAAATGTTTGATTGTTCAATCATTTTATTAAATGAATTTAAAATGCAAATGTGATTTGTATGCTCCCTCTCTCACAGGATGATCTGTGGTAGTAGGCTATGTGTTTACTGTGGCCTGTAATTGTGTGTCCACATGACACCCAGTCAGCAGCCACTGAGTGCTTCCCTAAACAGCCCGTTTCCTTCACATACGGCATCATACTGCTCTGTACTGTACAGTAGGTGGCCAAAACAGGAGGCTAACGGCAGACCTGAGCCACAGCTGGGCCGATTATTTCTCATTCTTATTCTCTCGTCAGGTTATAATTTTCCTTTTGTGACGGGCCAATTACTGACTCCATAATTAGGGATATTTTTTGCCCTGATATGTGTGAAGGTGGCAAGGTTGCCATGGCAATTACAATTTATATTTTCTCAGTCAGTGGAGAGAGGATAATGCTCTAAGATGACAACACTGCCATAAGCCATAACTTCCAAAAGACTTCCAATGTTTAGTTATTGTTTAATAAGTAAAGTAAAGAAAACCAGGTACCAACCAACAAAAGCAATCTGTATCCTAAATATCCTAAATAATGTTAGTGGAAAAAGTATTCACAAAAAAAAAAGAAAAATAGAAGAGATGTTTTTATTGCAGACAGATTGCAACCTTGCTGACAGAGTGTCTTAGTGTGTGTGTGTTTGTGTGTGTCTGTGTGTGTGTCTGTGTGTGTAACAATCCTCTTCCTTCTCTGCCCTAACAGAGGGGCGGGGACAGCTTCCACAGAGGCATGATGGGAGATGGTGGCCAGGTGCCCGGCCCTTCCCTCCCCCGGCGTTCCAGCAACCTGGCCCAGCTGGACGAAGATGACCTCTGAAGGCCACGCCACCATCTTCTTCATCAGCAGAACCACCACCACCACCGTCTTCATCATTTTCATCCTCACTGCTGTCATCTTCATCATCCTCATCCTCACCATCGCGTCTTCATTATTTATCTTCTCTCTCCTTGTGGCACCGTCTTGTTAATCACTGACGTTCTCATGGGAATGACCAAGGGACTTTTTTTTTGCCTAATTTTTGCCTGTTCTTTAGAAATCTCCTAAATGTTGTTTTTAAGGACAATGTGATTTGTTCCAGAGAATAAATAACCATTCCTTTGTTGGGGGTCACTGGAGTTGAAAAAAAAAAACACTTCAATATATTTGAATTAAAGTGACTGAGCTGTATGCTTGGCTGCATATGTGTGTGTGTGTATGTGTGTATGTGTGCGTGAGTGTGTGTGTGTGCTTGAGTGCCTACAGTATGTGTGTGACGATCACGCTGCCGACGGCTTTCTTTGTTGTGGACGTGCAGTTTCTTTTCTTCTTCATGGTCACAGGATTAAGTGGACACACGTCTGTGGGATAGAGTTTGCAGTGGACCCCCTCGGTCCCCTCTCGGTGGACCCTAAGGTGTTTCCCTCTCTCCGTCGCCGCTTGCTCCTACACACAGCCCTCTCCGGCTCGGCCTCACCTCTGAAACGACACATGATTCCCCAATTTGTTTAATGTTACTGTTTCTAATATTGGAATATATACTGCGGAAGAAATGGACAGCTGACACAATACAACTGTGCAACAAAATATGAAGATGGACATACAGTAGGATTGATAGTCTGGGACAAGACCAGCTCCCACAGCGCCCCCTGTGGCTGGGGGTAGGGGAGAGTCGGGTTCTACTCTGGGACCGTGTTTGTCTGAGACCAGCTCCTGCTCCTCATTGGCCCATCATACTGGCCCCCACCGGAGAACGTGACAGAGGAGAGAGGGGGAAGAGAGAGTGAGAGAGAGAGAGGGGGAGAGAGGGGTGAGTCATCAGTGGGAGCTGGGGATGGACATGGTGAGATCTCCATGGGGAGACGAGTGGAGCTCACCCACCGGTGGAAGACAGGGCTGGAGAGGCTTGATGCCATGAGGTGTAAAGGAACGCTGGATGTTTTGCGCTCCATGCTCCCACCTTCATTCTTTTGTTCTCTTTTTTCTCTCTCTCTCTTTCTCTCTCTCTCTCTCTCTCTCTCTCTCTCTCTCACACACACACTGTTTCTTCCTCCCCTGTTCTCTCACCTCCTCGCGCACTCACGGGTTTCTGCTCGTTAGACTGATGTGCGTAGCCTGGTTTAAGCAGCAGACCCCAGAACAGAACTGGGAGCTGCAGCAGGCAGGCGGAGTCCGACTACAGAGGGTGGGTTTTTCACTCGGCTTATCCAAATTTCAAACATGTCCCCGGGGACCCCTTCATTTCAGAAGCAGCAAAGAAGGGTGGTTTGAACATATCTTTTAATTTCAGGACAACTCCCCCCAACATCATTAGACAAAGTGCCAAACAAGCTGGTGCCAGAGCCTTTTAGATTGAAGTAGAAAGAAAAGATAGTGTCCCAATTTGATGCAGTTTCTGTACTAATATTTTGATACTTTTGTTAGTGCAGTGTTACTGTACAGTTCATTTAGCAAATTGGAACGACTGCAGTCAACATCCATTATGGATATTACTTTAGTGTCATTTTGTACAGGAAAAGCTTGTTTTATTTTTCATGTGGGAATTTGACCACAGGCATGGCCATAATTGTGATTACGGTCAAAGTTTCTTTGTCTAAGTTTCGCTTGATGTCATTGTAATCAAGTCATTATAACAAGAGGGACAGTGAAGAAGGCAACACTACAGGTGGATCTGTGAATTTATTTTGCCCATAAAGCCATCTAGCCAAGCATCCAGGCCCAGTTGTAGTATTGATTTCTAGCCAAGTTGTACAAGGTAAAGCACAACTACTCGAAGCTCCGAGCCGTGAGCTGTAGATTAATTACCCTGCTGATCCAGCAGAGGTCACCAAAGGGCTATGGCACCTCTGCTGGGAAATGGTGCAGCTCCTAAAGAGAGCTCCTGCATCTTGCCCATTTGATCTAAAAAAAAATTGTTGTTGTTGGTGTTGAAATGATGAAATAAAGCTTTACCAAAGGTGGCCAGATAATTATAGGCATGTCTTCAAGAAACTGTCACACAGATATTCAGGAATGGCTTGATTGCTTATCAATCCACCCATGTTGAATATATTCTCCCACTTCTCTTCCAAGAGGACAAGGAGTTGGTCAAATGGCCCATTCATATGATCACTTTGGGTTTGGAGTCTGGCATTTGTGCATGATGTCATTGAAAAGTAGCCCTACAGATATACAAAAATGAAATGGTTATAAATAGGAAAAAATATGGATGCGTCTATCTGACAGAGATTCATTGTTGTACTATATCAAATAAAAAAGTGTCTTTTTGAAATACAACTTTAACATCGTCTCAGTTTCTTCTGTCTTCAATTTTTCAATCATATTGTACCAGGATGTGGTTTAACATTATCATACAAAAGCTGGATTTCATTTAAATGTTCTTCAGAAAGAGAAAAATGTGCATGTTTCTAATTACATTTTTTTGAATACATACATCCAGGCAGATAGCTTGTAGTTGAGTTGACTTACTGCATGCTATGTACTGTAAACTGCTGGATGTAGAGGGACCACCCCAGCATGAGGGTGTACATGTATCTATCTTTCTGCACATGTATTTGGCCCTCTGGATTTGTCCCAGGGTGCAGCTGGGGCTGTGGGGACCGCTGTCCTGTCTGGTCCTTCGGCGGAGGCTAGAGAGGCTGGCACTGCTGCTAACATGCCTGTGATGTGTGTGGGGGGGCTGGGGAGGAGAAGTGGAGAGGGGTAGGGGTGGGGGTGGGGTGGGTTAGGGTATTAACTTTCACAGGGGGGGCAGAATCAAAGGGCCCCACTGTCACCAGTGAGGGGGTTGTGCCAGAGGGGGTCAGTTTACTGAGAGCACCTCTTTGGGGCTGTCCAGCTCCCCCCATGTTGACTGTGTGATGTCCATGCTGTCACGGGCCGGCCGGGTGCGGGACCCCGGCGGCTGTGACCTTGATTGCGGAGGGTCAGGGCCTGGGTTCCCCTCACCTCCTCTCCTCCCTCCAGCGGAGCTCTCTCTGCTGGACTCGCAGCGAGGTGTAAAATGTCGGCAGGGTTCTCTGTCATTTGTCCTCCTCAAAGTGTTGGCCCAACACCGGGAAAACAATGACCATTTCAAATTAGCATCCCCATTGCTTGGGCTGATTACCATTTGAATGGCCATCAAGAAGAGGCGCTGGAAGTCAAGCGCTACAACAATGTTAGATTTCATTGCTCACCCATTTGCTTATATTTACATCTTAAATATAATGAGGTTTTCAGGAAGTCCCTGAGGCATTGTTTCTGTGTTGCAAACAAAAAGGAAAGAAAGGATGCGTCCCTGTGAAGTGATAAAAAAAATAAAGAGAACAAAAGGAAGTGGCACTTGTTTGATCCAGTCATTTATTAATATGTCACATGCTTTCTTCATAGAACTGTGTGATCTATGTACAGTATTTACACCAGTTCTTACAGAGGCGAGATCTCAAGCGGAAGGTCATGAATCTAGGAGTATTAGTGCCTTGCACAACACAAAATTAAACAGTCATAAGAAAATAATGGAGGCTTTTCTTTTCTGAATGAAATTTTAACGCTTTCAATATGATATTCACATTCAATTTAACTTGGTCTGATGTTCATTTTAGTCTTATGTTACCTTGGGTGACACAGACAAATTCA
Organism: Sardinella tawilis; assembly: GCA_030264315.1. Lineage (NCBI taxonomy): Eukaryota > Metazoa > Chordata > Actinopteri > Clupeiformes > Clupeidae > Sardinella > Sardinella tawilis. The sequence continues at coordinate 1,344,588 of JASCQY010000173.1, forward strand.
GGAATTCAATTGTCTCATTTAATTTAATTTAATGTAAATGCAAAATTAAAATGTTAAATATATCATTGATGACTGCAAAAAAAATTGCATGTGGATATAATTACTATTAAAAGAGCCATGTTCCATTAAGGCAACATTTTCTTCTAAAACAAATCACCATTTGTAACCATTGCAAATAAGATTTATAAATTACTTTCAGTTGTGCTTCAGCTTTAAAATACACTACCTGAACCCCACTCATGTGTATTTAACATAGCCTACAATGTATTAAACCTACACCGAGCAGGGTCACTGGTATTTTCCATATATTGAGCTGGTTCAAAATGATTGCATTAAAGTTATAATGGAAACCCAACAGATACAAACCACCTAGAAGTACAGTCAGGTTTGAAATATGTACATTACGGTTGACTGGCTTTGCAGTTGACAGTTTAAATTGGCAGTGGCTTACAGTAGGCTGGAGGATCCTTGTTCATGGGGAGTTTAAGCCATGTCCAGTGTCTTTCGATTATGTAGCGAGTTTGCACTGACAAATCGTGCCGTCCGGATGCTCTTTGTTACCTTTTCCTCCAAACTGTTTCTTCAAGTGGTAAGAAAAGTAATACTAGTGTCTGTTTTGTAACAAATATGGCTTAGCTGCTTCACTTGAACTGTGCCTCACCAGAGAGAGAGAGAGAGACCCCACACACAGAGGCTGAATACTGCAGAGCGCACCAGTGTTCTCCGGGACATGTGCGTCCACAGGGCAAAGTGTCTTGTTCTCTCAGAATCTCTCTCACCCTCTCTTCCTCTTCTTGGTCCTCTCTCTCTCTCTGTCTCTCTCTCTCTCTCTCTTTCTGTCAGTCCCTCTCAGTCCCCCCCACCCTTCCTCCTCACTCCCTCTTGATGCTGAGCAAGGTGTCTGGCCCAGGGTGGGGGTGGTGGTGGTGTTGGTGCTGCTGCTGCTGCTGCTGCTGCTGGGCTGGGGGTCCTCCGCGGCCCTTGCGGCCCTGGTGGGTCTTGACGTGCTTGGAGAGGTGGTCGCTGCGCATGAAGCGTTTGCCGCACTGCTGGCAGCCGAAGCGCTTCTCGCCCGTGTGCGTGCGGAGGTGGCGCTGCAGCTCGTCCGAGCGCGTGAAGCTCTTGCCGCAGAAGAGCCAGTTGCAGATGAAGGGCCGCTCGCCGGCGTGCCAGCGCAGGTGCGCCTTCAGGTGCGACGTCTTCTTGTACACCTTGCCACACTCAGGGATGTGGCAGATGTGGAGTCTCTTTTTGCCAAACTCCAGCCCTCCACCGCCTCCGCCGGCCCCAGACGCCTGGCAGTTGGGGCACTTGCAGCGGCGGCATCGGCGCGTGGAGCTCAGAAGGCCCTTGGAGGTGCCCTGGAGCAGGGCGGCGATCTGCGGCTGGTGGCCCAGCACCAGCTGCCGGCCCAGGGAGGAGAAAGGGTGGTTGGCCGGGGTGCCGTTGGTCTGGGGGAGGCTCCACCACTGCTGGCCCTCTTCCACATGGCCGGCGGCGGCGAGGTGGGGCCGGGCGGAGGTGTTCTGCAGGAAGCTGGAGAAGTTCTGGCCCACGGTGTTGTGCTGGGGGTAGTAGGGCCCGTTGCCCTGGGCCTGGGTGGAGAGCACCTTGACTGGGGAGAGCTCAAAGGAGTAGGCAGCTGGGGGCTCCGCCGGAGGGGTGAGGGGCAGCTCGTGGTGGTGGTGGTGATGGTGGTGGTGGTGGTGATGGGAGTGGGGGGGCAGACCCGTCTGCATGTGACCCGCGAACTGGACCTTGGGCACGGTGAAGGCCATCTGGTGGGCCGCGAGGTTGGAGTTGGGGGCCACCTCATTGCTCCACAGCTGGAACATGCTGGAAGCCGAGCTCACGGCCCCCTCATAGGGGAACTGGGGCCCCTCGGAGCCCACACTGCCCCCCACCTGCCACGCCTGGCTGCACGTGGTGGCCAGGAAGGACAGTGGGTTAGGGCCACTCTCCGGAGATGAGCTGGGTGTGCGGTCCTGAAGTGGACAGGGGTCAAAAAAGCAGTTACACATCTGAACAAAAAAACTTACTTACACAAATGTGAAATGGGACAGATTATTTAACATGAACAGATTATTTAACATGGTTTTACACAAACCAATGTTAACCAATTTAAATTAATCTCACAGTATCAGTAAATCCAAGTAGCAAACATCAAAACACTAGGGGCAGGTAAACTGACTATTCAGGCGATATGTGATAATATGAAAGATTTTATGGAAATATTTTTGTTTTAGTTTTTTGTCTCTGATGCATTATCTCACTCTGCAATTCGCAGAGTCACTATCTAGCTTGTAGCAAAATGTTTCCTCATCGTCATAACAACTTCAGCTATACAATCATCCTTTCATTTCACATAGGTTTTCAAATTCAGCCACTATGATTTTTAAGTCAATAATTAAGCGAAATATTCGTGAATAACATACAGCCGAACGTGGGGAAAAAACGTATCAAAGGCTTTTTAAAAAACACGGTTTCTAACCTGTAGAAATGTGTGGAGAAAATTGTCCGTTCTGGATAATGTCAGCGCAGCCATCAGTCCAGGCGTTTGGAGTCCGCACCTGCAACCAACGCAGCGGAGACAAGCAGTGCGAAAAAACTACCAGGTGAGCGATCACTAAAAAGAGTGAAACCATCCGAGTCCAAACTGCTCGACAAGTCCCACAGAGTCTTGGTGTAAAATCAGTAATCCAGCGATACTCTATGCTCCCAAACGTAGACGCTTCTCTGAACTCTGTGGCAAAAGTTACCCAACTAATCTGTGCTGCCGCACTTGCTGCCGCTTTTTGGAGTCCTTTTTCACGAGCGCTGGCTTTCAAACACCGTGCCTCCCTTTTGAAGTGCGAAGAAGAGCTGATTGCAATAAATCCTTGGTATCATTTCAAAGGCGGTCGGATTGCATCTTCTCTTTATAGAGAAAAGATCCTCTCAACGGGGTCTCTTAAGTATGTACCAGGAGAGCCAGTGAATAGGGGGGCTGACACGGAGGGGGTGATATCAAGGAGGGGGGACGTAACGCAGATTAGGTGAGGGGGTGTGTGTCATACACTAAAGCCAGCCTTCATTTCATCCAAGTGAAATTTAACCAAACGCTCATCCGTGAAACATCTCCACCCTTTACACAATTGTTACAAAACACAAAGTCACAACTGAGGGAAACTCAATAACATTTAAAAGACATTTAATCAGTGATAATTAGAACCTGACATAGCTATTATTACTATTATTAATAATAATTATATAGATATTTGTTATATTTGTCTATTTATGTTTTATTATTATTATTATTATTATTTAGCCTATTACTACAGTCCTACAGACCAGTTGCTATTTATGTGACATTTATTCCAGAATTCTCACAGGTGTAGGACGGTCTTGTACAAAAAGCTTTCAGGCTATCACGAGATGATCATTTGCAGGTTGCCTTTTGGCTTCAGCTTGTTTGGTCCGGACAAACCACATTTTAACTTATTTAGTAGGCTTCCCTTCATTCTCTAAACAAACTGAATAAAAGTCCATCAAAGCAGCCCGGTTCTCACTGGTAAGTGACAGGTCAAATAAACGACACTGCGTGACATTTTCACACTCACGGGTTCAAGTTAAGGGCGTTATCACATTTAAACGGATTAAATGCAGATCGAGAAGGCATCCTAAGTTCACCCCTCTCTCCCCGTCCTATTGGCTAGCCTTTCTACATTTTAAAAAGAACTTACATAGATGTCAGAAAGTCATTTAACATCTTAATACAGGGAAAATCCTCGCTGCTTTGTGCTTTCTGTATTCACACACGCGGGATTCTCATTCAGGCGCTGCCTTCACTTCATCGCATTACAATAAACTTTTGTCTCTCAGTACGTTCGCTTCACATATATGTGGCGGGGCTACAGCACATTATTGTGTTTGTACAAGTAATTTAATTAGTCTAATATTAAAACAAAGTTAACAGTGTTTTACCATTAGTATATGTTTGTTTGCTTATTTCTGAGGTATGCAACATTTCGTAAGAGCCTAATATATTTATTCGCATTCAGTTAATTTTTTTCTGACGTTTATTTAATTTTCAGAGGAAACAATTGCTAAAATTATAGAACAAAGATGTTATGTGTGCTTATATGTGACAGTTACATTTCTTAATTTCACATCCATCCATCCATCTTATTTCACATCCATCCATCTTCATCACTAATATGACAGATAGCTTGAGCTGTTATACCCACAGAAGTATCTGTTTTATTCATTTGAAGCTGTGGAAATTCAGTTGTGGGTGGACAGTAGGGAAGGTGACAGAGGTGAGTCACATAGGCAAAAATAACCTTGACTGATGTGATCTCTAACAGGCCAAAGACTGGCCCATCCACTGCCTCTCCATCTCCTCTCCTCAAAAATCCAGACAATAGCTGACACTACTCTTTATTTTTTGCATTTGTAGACACATTTCATGGTGGTGATTTAAATATGGAAATATGGGTTCCAGTTTTCCTGAAACTTAGAGGCAGATTGAGTGGACTAGTGATGCAGCAGTGCCGACAGTACTTTGCCATCTCTCTCTCTCTCTCTCTCTCTCTCTCTCTCTCTCTCTCTCCACCCTAGTCAGAGAGAAAGAAAAATACATAAACTATGTAAAAAAAAAAAAATATATATATATAAAGATGTATGTATGTCATATTATGTATATATGTATGTATGTATGTATATGTTAAATATGTTTAAAATGCTCTTACTCAATGTCAGAGTTATTCAATGCCAGAGTCTTGTGTTTTCCTAACCAAAGGCTCTTATGGAGACACAACGGCTTGCCCATTACACAACAACTATGCTCTGGTTAAAATCCATGTAAAGCAGGTTTTCCTCTCATAAATGGCTAATTATGAATATCAATAACACAAAAAATAAAAATAAAAGAGAGATGTAAAATGTTGCACACAAGTTGAAACCACTGAAGGTGTTCAGTAAAAAAAAAAAGCGACAGATTCAGCCTGTATGTGGTGGCCTTCCAAAGAGCAGCACCCTCTGTCTCCTTCCGTGAGGTTTATTACTGAGCAGAAGTTGTTAATTACCCCGATTCCTATTTCCTGTCCCCGCCACCCCCACTCCACTGACTGCCTCCCAGATGAGTGGCTTTGAAGTGCAAAGTACTCTCTCCTCACTTTGAACTGCGAAAACAATGCTCATGTGGTTGTGCTTACCTTCCCCATGTTACCTCATTTAAATAGACCTGGATACGGCTCGCGCCGTTTTCAAGGGAAAACTCATTTCCAGAGCAGGGAGAGAGAGAAAGAGAGAGAGAGAGAGAGAGAGAGAGAGAGAGAGAGAGAGAGAGAGAGAGAGAGAGAGAGAG
>JASCQY010000173.1:1369917-1386813 GCA_030264315.1 Sardinella tawilis
CACACACACACACACACACACACACACACACACACACACACACACACACACACACACACACACACACAGACACGTTTGATGGCAAAACATGTTATTAACTGTAACTGTGCTTATTTTAAAACGAGATGAAGGCAAGGGAGATAGCTGGCGGTTTGGGAGCCTTCCAGACGCATAGGCACTGCGTCTCGCTCCTTGGCTCTGGGTGGGCTCTTGTGCAATATCGCTCTCAGTGAGAACTGGGGTAGAATAATGAGGGCTATTTTCTGTACTTATAACACTCGATGTTTACATAGATGATGCAACTGCACTAAAGAGGAGACAAGAGCCAGGGGGTCCCAGATTTTAGTTCCTGTACGATTAGTCACCGGTATGGTCAAAATGAGTGCAAGCATTAACAAACATGCTCTCTGCACATCAACATGAAAATATTTACCTTGGGGGGTAGGGTTAGTTGGTGGTTTTGTTATTGTCACAGATATTCATATTTCTTTTTTTGCATGTTTTTGGCCTCAACAATCATTCACAGTTGCGCTTTCTTTTGAAAATCCTAGAGGACAATACATTAGTACTGGGAAAGCTGAGAAAAGCAGTATGATGCTTACAAATAGTTTATCATAATATACTTCTACAATGTGAAATGCAGTACAGATATTTCTACAGTTTTCTATAGAAATTCTATTTTTGTTTATAGGAAGAAGAAAAATAATATTCAAGAGACAACATATTTCAGAAAAAGGTGTTATGATGTGTAGTAACATGCAGTAACAATTACAAAGCCGACTGCCTCAAGATGGTAACCCACTCAGAATACATCATACAAGAAAGCAGTATTGAAGCCCATTCTGGGCTCCCAAGAAGAAACCCAGAAGATAGCCATTGTATGAAATGTGTAAATATGCAGAACTGCCCTTTCCTGACTGAATGACTAACTGTGGCGGTATGTATTGAGGGACTGTGCAGCTGGACACAACGGTGGTGTGCTGTGGCTGAGAGCACTAAGATGCTGTGACTTAGCGATGGACAGCATGCATTTCTGCACGGACGCACTCATTCACTGGGCCCGGTCCTGGGCTCAGACCAAAACAAATCCTTCTATTTGTGCCATTGTATCATTCTTTGTTTTCCCCTGGACTGGACTATTTATTAGATTGTGATCTCCGCCACACTCACCCACATTGTTTTGAAAGCATGGAGATTATACAGGCAAACAGTTACAAACACTGGAGCTGGCCGCAGTGAGCTTAGACACGTCCAACAGAAACCTGCCTTTCTTCCTTGAGGGCTGAAAACGGAGGGAAATTAGCTCCTATTTTAATAATGGCTGATTCAACTTCACTAAATTAGTAACAATGGTGTGGTATCAAAATAATCTGACCTCTGGATGTGTTATTGACATTAATGTCTACAGTGCACATGGGTCACTGAGGGTAAAGTCTGCTGGCTGCATCCTTGATTTCAATTAGGCGACAATCTATTATAAGGCCATTCACTGTTGATTTGAGATAACAGTTGTTGTGTTGTGTCTAGTGTGCTTTTCAGTCTTCATACTTACTGGGATGCAAGTAGAAAAAAATATAGATTTAGATGTCACATGACATTTCAGATAGATTTAGACTATAGATGTCAAAGTGAAGATAAACCTATATGAATATAAAAGTGTGGCATGTCTAGGCTGCACCTGTTTCCAGGCAAGAAATCATCCTGCTTCCAGAACCTTCCACAGCTTTGATATAGCCTATGGTGCCTCAAAGTGTGACTGTTGGGAATAGAGGCCCGGACAGGCGGACTCATCTGAATCAGCCTTCAGTTTGATCAGTGGGCCACGGACTGCATACAGACCCATGATTAAATTTCACAGGGCTGCTCTCGTCCCACGCTTCACACGGAGCAACACCAAAGGCCACCAGGGAAATCCATCCGTCTCGGAAATGACCACCTTTAATAATTGCTGCTAGATGGGGTTTGAGGTTACACCTTCACTCAAGATACAATGGCACTTTGATCTGTGTGGGGTTTTCATACAGAGCTGTACATTGTAAGTTTCCTCTCATGTGAGATCTTCTGATATACACAATAAAGGAGGGGGCAGGACTTAAGGGCTGAGCTGAGTTAAGAAAGTGTGTGTGTGTGTGTGTGTGTGTGTGTGTGTGTGTGTGTGTGTGTGTGAGAGAGAGAGAGTGTGTGTGTGTGTTTCATGTATGATTGGAAGATAGAGAGTGAGTACAGATGTTCATTCAGCTGTTTGACTGGTAAAATGCCTTCCGCAGTAGGACCCAGAGGTCTTGCTGTATCTGTCATCACTGAGGCTGGACAAGTACACCTTTATGGGGAAGCTGCCAAACAAGGACGTAAAAATCCTGCCAAAGAAGTTCAACTCAAGTACAAAAAAGTTCAGCTTTGAGCCATGTAATTGGTTCATAGCACCTGACAGGAAAATACAATGGTTCCTGAAGTCAGATTTGTGACTGCTATATATTTGAGGCTGTAGAATCTATGCTCTGTTCATTCACAACAGTCCTCAGATATCACTTGCCTGAAAAGTCAAGACGTAGAGGACGAACAGAATGAGCGCATCAGTGGCTGTCTATAGGAATATTTACACCGAAGATCGCTTCAGACAAACATATGGTACCGAGGACAAACACAACGAACGGGAGAGGCTCCATGAAAAACTCCTCAAGAACTGCAGGTGTTCACAGGCTTCGTGCCACAACCTGTTGAAAGACAGAGTGCCGATTTTCAACTGGCTTCCAAAATACAGGCTGAAAAAATGGATTTTAGGAGATGCTGTTGCGGGACTGACCGTTGGAATTCTTCATATACCTCAAGGTAATCCAAAAAGAAGTTGTATTTTTGTAGTTTAGATAAACGCAGATAAACAGTGGAATGGAAATATATTCCAGAGTCCGAAGGGCTGTTAGAGCTATGTTGCTACTTTCATCGGCCACTTTAGTGTGATCTACTGATTAGAAATCAACCGATACAAATGTATCACATGTAAAACAGACGCAAACATGTTGGACATAGAGAGAAGTGTCAACCTCAGCCTTGTCAGCCTTCCATTTGTAAAAACGTGACAGGTGACTACAAGCCTGTAGTGTTTTAAACAAAATTTTATGATGGTAAATGCCAAAAAATGTTAATCACGTTAATTCAACATGTAAACATCAAATGTTAATTCAACATGTAAACATCAAATCTTTCAAAATCTTTTCTCTTAATGGCGTTAAAAATGAGTAGGCTAGGGACTACCCATGCACGTTTTGTTATTCTGTGACATACTAGCTTACACTGTTTCCTATAGTGATACTATGTAAAACATGTATTGTGCCAATTTACTGTATGCTTCAATGCTTGAGGTAGGCTATCCTTTATCCTTAGTTTTGGTAGACTATCATTAAATTAATTTCGATAGCATATAGTCATGAAGGTTGGATAAACATATGTAGCCTAACATTTAACACGTTACTTCCACCGGCCATCCAAGATATTCACTGTGGGTGGGGGGTAAACCACCACAAAATTGAAGAATTCTTAACAATATGACAGATTGTGTTGCCATTTTCACATCATGGATGGTTATGTGTGTTTAGTCCAATAGTTTTACACCAAAACCCCCTTGTTGCTGTTCTATGTTCTGTAAAATGCCAGTGGTTATTTTCTAACATAATGCCTACAGTAAGAGTCAATGCACCTGTCCTTCAGGTGTATTGACTCTTATTTTAAAATGGTGACAACTTGAAACATGTTGCAGTGATGGGATCTACACAAACTGTTAAAAATGTGAAACCTAATTATGCTGCATTTCCCATTTCTTATATTTTACTACCCATTTTGACACACAAGTCACCTTTGATATGTTTCTCTATCACTAGGAATGGCATTTGCTCTGTTGACATCAGTAGCACCCATCTATGGGTTGTACACTTCATTCTTCCCTGTGGTTATCTACATGCTCTTTGGGACAGGCCGCCATGTCTCCACCGGTAATCTCAGATATACAGTATTTTCACTGCATGGATTATGGACTCATATTTGATATCGGTGCATGTGAACTGTAAATTGTATTGAACTTTAAATGTAAAGAGTGGATTGAAATAGATGGCAATTATTCAACTAGCTGTTGAATAGGTCTATGTATGGCCTTTTGTCAGTATTTGTCAATTTTTCAAATGTGAAAATCCCTTAGAAAGTGCACATAAATCAAAAGATATACAGTACAACTTCTATGTATTGTCAGATTTTCTATGTAACATTCAGAGTATTTCAGAGTAATATGCTATGACTCAGAAAATATATAAGGCAAAAGAAATATTTAATGCAAAATATTTTCAATTAAATGAAGATGATGGATGTGCATATACAGTGAGCAAGAAAAAATAAATCTTTTGTAGCTTGTATGATTTCAGTCACTGTCTCTTAAAAGTGCATGCAGTGTTGTTATCAAGGCCTGTTGTTGGGACAGGTACCTTTGCTGTGGTGAGTCTGATGACTGGCTCTGTGGTGGAGCAGCTGGTCCCCACCCCTCTGGCTCTGAACGCCAGCAGTCCTGAGGCCGCAGAGTTTGAAGCCCAAAGGATCGGAGTGGCGTCTGCTGTAGCCCTCCTCTCAGGGATCTTGATGGTGAGATAACTTGAGCTGCAGATAGACCTTAAAGGAGAAGTTCGGTGTGAATCAATCCATAGCTCTGTTGTTCAAGGTCACTGAATGCTGTTTATAGAAAAAAGAATGAAAAAAATTGATACAACATAGGCCGAATAATGAATCGGACAACTAACACTAAGTAAATGGGGCATAGTGACTTACTCAGTTTCATTTCGGTATGCCCCATTCAGTTAACAATAGTTATTAACTCGGTCTACAGTATGTTCTTTTTGCTACAGACAGCATTCAGTGACCTCTAACAACAGGGCTATGGATTGATTCACACAGAACTTATCCTTTAAGAAACAGTCAGAATTACATTGCATAGCCACCGGCCTGGAAGTGTAATTAAGGGATTTTGTAGCTAAATATTATATGTGGTGGTTTCGTATAATGTCCATTATAATCTCCATTCTCTACTGTTTCAGTTGGGCATGTTCAGTCTCCAGTTAGGTTTCCTGTCCACCTACTTGTCAGAACCCATTGTCAAAGCCTTCACAAGTGCTGCCGCTTTCCATGTTACCGTGTCTCAGCTGCAAAGCATGCTGGGGCTTAGGTTACCCCGTTACACAGGACCTTTCTCCCTCTTCAAGGTGAGTGTGTACTGCAGTAGACTAGCCTAACTGTGTGATAAGCACAGACAATAAACGGCTGTGTGGCCTGATAGTTGTTGATGGTTCAGGATGGAATGCTAACTCAGTAAGTGTTCTCTCTGCAGACCCTGGCATCAGTGATGGAGAATCTGCCCCACACAAACGTGGCAGAGCTCACTATCTCTCTGATTTGCCTGGCTCTTCTGGTGCCTGTCAAAGAGGTGAACACACACTTCCGCCAGCGGCTTCGCACCCCCATCCCAGTGGAAATCCTCACTGTAAGTCAGGCAGAAAATGAACCATAGGATTTGGCATAGACAGTGCATTATGGGATAATTAAGATAAGATAGCCTATGTCAGATTTATTATCAGATTTATTAGTATTAGTATTAATGCTTTTATTCACACCAGTGGGCTATGTGTAATGGTATATCTGTGGATCCTTGTTTGCTTTAATAGGTCATATTTGCAACGGGGGTGGCATATGGTTTCTCTCTGGACTCCAGATATGGCATTGAGATTGTGGGCCATATACCTGCAGGGTAACTGAAACACTCTTCATTCACTTACAGACCCTTTCCAGAGATGCATTGTTTTTCATTTTGTTTTTACTGTTGAAATAGTCTGTTGTTCCTGGACTTGTACCAGTATGAGCATAGATGCATGTAGAAGTGTGATTGCCTCTGTCACCCCTACCACCCCCCCCTACCCCCAGGTTCCCTCGTCCCCATATGCCTACGCTGCAGGCTCTTCCAGAGATCGCTGGGGACACTATCGCCATCACATTTGTAGGCTATGCTGTGTCTGTCTCTCTGGCGATGATCTATGCTGACAAGCATGGCTATTCCATACAGCCCAACCAGGTAACCCATCTCTCATTTCTCTCTCTCTCTCTTTCTCTCTCTCTCTCTCTCTCTCTCTCTCAATCTGGGCCTCCAAATCAAGAGTGTTCCATCTGAACATGAAGTTGCATGAAGCCCTAGACTTTCTCTTACAGTAATACTGGTGTCTGTGTGATGTTTGAATTGCAGTGTTGTTGATGTCCTCCCCCCAGGAACTGCTGGCTCTTGGCGTCTCCAACACAGTCTCCTCTCTCTTCACCTGCTTCCCCAGCTCTGCCACCCTGGCAACCACCAACATCCTGGAGAGTGCAGGGGGTCACACCCAGGTGCTGCACGCCTCTTGTCATTTTGCACATAAACACTATAGGCTACATTTACAAATGACATGGGCCACATATCTGTGTTTCTTTCATGGATGCCGCTGACATTTTATACAACTGTTCTTCTACCTTGATTACATAACAGTAATTCATTCCACTCTGGGCTTAACTAAAGCAAAGCAGAAAAAATTGATTGTCCAGAGAGTGAGGGCCAAGGGCCCATAAATGACAGTAGAAAAGCTTTAAAGTGTCCTGTGTCTTTGGGCCAAGGGCCCAGGAATGACAGTAGAAAGCAAAGATTCTAGAATGGAGCTCTGCTCTAGGTCTATCTTTGGAAAGGCTGTAGAGCGTCCAAATTCTAAAGGAGCTGCTGATCTGTCCTCCAGCTCTCAGGCCTCTTCACCAGTCTGGTGGTGCTGATTGTGCTGCTGCTGATCGGACCACTCTTCTATTTCCTGCCCAAGGTGAGTGTGGATCTGAAGGAGATGAATTCCTAATCTGTGCACGGCTGCAGGTCTACTGACATGGATGCCTCTCTCTCTCTCTCTCTCTCTCTATCTCAGGCTGTACTGGCGTGCATCAATGTGACTAGCTTGAGGCAAATGTTTGTCCAGTTTCAGGATTTACCAGAGCTGTGGAGAGTGAGCAAGATTGACTTTGTAAGTACATCTCACTATGACATTTTTAAAGGTAGCTTCAGCTAATTATGACTTAAAATCAGATTGAAAATTTGTCTGCAGTCGTAACAACATAGTATACACATTGACCTTGTTTTATGGCTTGTCAACATACCTGATGTAGAAAGTATTGTTGTATGTGGGTGTGCAGGTTGTGTGGCTTGTGACCTGGCTGTCAGTGGTGGTGCTGAATGTGGATTTGGGCCTGGCCATCGGTGTGGTCTTTTCCATGATGACTGTCATCTGCCGCACTCAGAGGTAGGGACCCTATATCTGAGAACCCTATTTATGAAATAAAAAAACAGACAACTCATTAGTTTATTGCAATGCCTATTGACTCCATAGTGTTGAGAACAATATCATGTATGGGATATGTGGTTATTAATTTTGCAGTCTTAATAATTGCTGATGTCAGAGGGGAATATAGCCGCGCCTCCACTGGAACAGTCCCATTAAAAGTATTGAGCTCATTATGTAACTCGCCATGTAGAAAGCAATTGAAAAGTTTTAATTAGAATTTGTGCATTTATCAGCAACAATATGCGCTCTTGATTATTTATGCCCCTTAATTATGAATCTCAGCACCCAGGGGCAGGGTGGGTACTGGGGCCGCTCTCTCCCTCGCCGGCCCGCTCTTCTCAAACAAACTCTCTGAACGCACCCCTCTCCTGGAGGACATTAACTTTTCGCACTCACCAGAGGAGAGAGCGGAGGGATCGGTGTGAGTCTGTGGACTTAATGAGTTGGGTTATTAATGAGTTATTTTTTGCCCAGGGCCGGCTGCTCGGTGCTGGGGAGGGCCTCCAACACAGAGATCTACAGACCTGTTGACAACCACAATAAGGTGAGGCGCCAAGCCTTAACCATTGACTGTTAGATGTGCAGCACCCCACAGGGAGGGATAGGGTTTTGGTAAATCACACAACGAAAAAAAATATATGATAAGATCAATATGATTTCAAATATGATATAAATTTCCTGTCCTTTAATATATGAGGTCACTTTCTGTCTTTCCAAATTTACATTGTCGTCTTTGCTCCTCTGTTCCCCAGTGCTATGAAGTTCCAGGAGTGAAGATCCTGACCTATAATGGACCTATTTACTATGGCAACCGAAGCTTCTTCCGAGCCGACATGAGTCGGCTGCTGGGCCTGAGTCCGGAGAGGATCCGGCGCCGAGAGAAGGCCCGGAAAGCCTTGGAGAAGAGGGAGCGAGAGTCCATCAACACAGTGGTAAGGGAACAAATTGAATGTCCACACACAACAATGCTCTGTGGCAGGGGCCTTGGCAAGTCTTTTATGAGGTTATTATTCCCATTCATTTAATCATGACCTATCTGCATCCTTCCTCAGGAAAGAGGTGTTGCAAATACATCGTTTTCCTCAGAAAACGAGTTCTTTAAATCAGGTCAGTGGTGGTGTAGGTGTGGTCAAGGTTAATCGAGGGTTAACACTTTCATGATAGCCTCTTGTCCCAGATGGACACAATGCTAATGCCTTGTACCTGTTTTCCATGTGTGCTACGGCAGATTCCCAGGAGAGCGAGGTCCAGGCTGTTCTCATTGACTGTGGCAGCGTAATTTTTATGGATGTGGCAGGAGCCCGGCTGTTCATTCAGGTGGAGACTAGTGTGCATCAAGATCCTAATGACTTGAATTCCTTTTCTTTTTTCACTCCTCACATGGTTAATTGTTTTTTTTTCTTTTTCAGATGTGTGTTGAGTGTCAGAAGGTTGGCATGAGGATATACCTGGCTAATTGCAATGGTAAAGGTGCTTATAGCCTACCTACAGTTAAAGGAGAAGTTTGGTGTGAATCAATCAGTAGCCCTGTTGTTTGAGGTCACCAAGTGCTGTCAGTAGAAAAAAGAAAGAAGAAAATTTGATACAGCATAGACCAAACACTGAACTGGCAACAAACATCAGTAACTAAGTTTCCAGTTTCATTTCACTATGCCCTACTGAGTTAATATTAGTTATCGGTCCGTTATTTGGACTGTGTTGTATTATATTTTTTGGTTAGTTTTCCTACAGGCAGTGTTCAGTGACCTGGGACACCGGATTTCTCCTTTAACATGAATTGTGGTGGTGATTAAATTTCTGACATTTTCTCCCGCAAACTGATTCTTCACTCTACCTGTTTACATCTGCTGTCCTTAGAGAGTGTCCTGAAGATCCTGACCTCCAGTGGCTTGATGAACTACATGAACCCTCAGCACATCTTTGTCACTGTTCATGATGCCATGGTCTACATTCAACAGCAGAAGGTAGGCAAGAGCCAGAGTTAGGGGAGGCTCCACCTTATCTTGTGTGAAACTAGGTAAACTAACGTTTCTGTTTTCACCAGGAGAAACCATCTGAGAACAACACAACAATTTGGGTCTAAGATGGCAGTTTGTTCCAATACAATAAAAGTTATGTAGCGCCTGACATCCCACCGAAGCTTTGGAGGGAGAAAAGCCTCTGATGGTTGGAAAGGAGAAAGGGGTGTGAAGATTCATCGGCTTCATGGTCTCCAGTGGTTGGCTGTTCCTGTTTGAAATGACTGCTGAATCAGAAGGCCGGGCATTGTCAGCTGGTCTTGCTCAGAACCCATTCTATTAGGTATGGGTTTGTTTTTTATGCTTCAAAGAAAAGGATATTCCATCATGTACTATAATCATGAATTCTGTATTGTCCAACCTGAGGTTAGTGGTTATGTATCATTAAAGTGGGGACAACACTGAATATCAGAACAGCAGAGATTTAGTAAGGAAAGAGTAAACTCTTTACTAGAGCTTGACCTCGTTTCCTGCTCACACCACAACTATGAAGGTATGGTATTCCACAAATGTTATAATCTCGAATCGAATAGATCTACAATATTGCAAGTAAAGGCTTTTACAGACAAGTAAAAATGGACCTGAGTGAAGTGAGGTGTCTATACGGTGTCCATCATGTCATGTTGTACTGTACTCTACACTGAGAACGATTAAATCCTGCCCTACAATGCATGGAAACGTGCCTTGTTCAAACTGCAGCCTTACAACTTCACTGGAGAATATGAGATATGTGCCTTTTCCTACTAGATATAACCTCTTTCTTATGCAGTCATTGTCCCCAGACCTCCCACATGTTGGCTGTCCTACCATAATTACTCCCCCAGACCTCCTCTATGAGCCATAATATGCTGGAATGGTGCCTGCTCTATGGAATCGGTGCCTGCACTGTGTACCAAACTATTTGTTGACCTAGGCTGGAAAGTTGGAGAAATAAATTATTTTTGTTTATACTTTGTACTCCAATCCATTTAAGATGTATTTCTTGATGCTGGAAGAATGACATGTATTTATTTTTGTCATTGATGTATGAATAATGTATGAGTAAACATGAATTATGTACACTGCTAAATAAGTTTTTTCCTATTTTAACAATTATATAAACGTTGATAAATATATAAAAAATTGTTTAACGCAAATAAATATTTTCCCATGTTTTGCATATTTATAAACTGCACCCTAAATAAAGTAGCATGGGACACAGTTGTTATAACACAGAACAGTAGACTGTCCTCTACTGTAAATAATGGGTAAGACTTTACTTGACGTTTTTGACAAGAGTGACATGAGCCTGTCATAACACTTTTTTAATATTCATGACTTGTCATTCGGTTTTTGTAATGTAAAGGTAACACTGTTTGGGGTTCAGACATGACAAAAACCGAATGACGATTAATGACAAGGTCATTAAAAGTGTCATTACACATGACAGGTCATGACAGGTTAATGTCATAGGTTAATGTGGTTAATGTCACTCTTATGTCAAAAACCTAAACTAAAATGTTACCAAATAATGTATTATAAAATCATGTAATTCAGTGGTGCAAAAAAAAAAAAAAACAAAGAACAAAACTGAACTTGATTTCATTATTTTCCATTTTTAATCAGACATAGATGGGTGCATTTTGTTTTCTTTACTTTTTTTTCTCTTGAAACCGGCATCTGAAATAGATTCAGATGAAGCCTGCGAAACAAATGGAATGCACATCAGAGGGTTTTAGGTCAAGGTTAAAGGATGCAACTCGCTTCACAGACCTCTGCCACAGTTTTCCACAGGCGTCAGTCACTCCTAGCGGAGTCAGGTCCATCAATCACCACACACTTAAAGGTTTACTTTTTCAGCAGGCTGAGACAGTGACTTGGGAAATCAAATTAAAAACATGTCTGATAAAATAGCCAAGGTATATTGTTTCATTTTTTTTTCTTCTCTTACCATGAACACACAGACAATGCAGCATTTCTTAAAAAAAGATTTGGCATCACTAACTAAAAATAAGCTTCCAGAGCACAGTGCATATGGCTCAAGGTCATCCTAAAAATTCAGTGCAAGTAATACATGCGGCTGCTCCCTCGAACCCCATTCCCCACCATAACACCCCCAATGCACCCCCACACACTGCTTAAAAGAAAACACATTTTACATTGCTCTGGTCAGATGTATAAAGACGATGAGTGTACATACACGTGAGTGACAACATTTGTGTTATAATCCCTGCAAAAGACATCAACATCTGATCAACTTAAAACACACCTTGGTGATAAGGAGGCTGTTCTTGTTTTTACTCGTGCGTCCATTTTGGCATTATGGAGACATGACATAGATTACACCGCTGAAGTCTCTTCCTCGGTTCTCAGCAGCACTTGGCTTGGTGAGCAGAACCTCCCACAACAATTCAAGCCATGGAGAGGGAGGTGAAGAGAGGAACGTGTGTAAACACTGACGGTAAAGCACATGCAAAGAAGACCACGGGCATGTGTTAGTTTTGTGAGTGAAAGGTGACGGCAAGCAGTTGAAGGTGACTGGTGGCGGAGTCTGTCCTGTGTCGCAGTGATGATGGAGACATGGCGTCACGCTGACACACAGTGCCCTCTACTGGTCTTCCTCCCATCCACCACCACTGTTACCTTGACCTGATAAGAATCAACTCCGAGTTCAAAAGCAGGCCATAAAACAAGCACCCGAATTAATTATTTTTCCTGCTTGATGTTGGATACCCATATTTCCTCCTTATCATCCGGTGTGTATTTCAAAAGAAGCCTCTAGACACTACGTCCTCAGGGCATTTGCTTTTAAAGCTCAAGGAGTGCTTTACTAATTGGCATGGTGGAAAGTAGCCCATACCAATTAGGAAGTGGTACACAAGACTGGCCAAACGCTTCAGTCGACAGCATCCTGCGGATATCCTTCCCCAAGTCTCGCACTCGCCCCCAAAACGCAAGCAGCCAACGCCTTCCTAGTCCTTATTAGGACCGTCTGAGTCAAGCCATGCCAACATTCGCCTCTTTTAAGGGAATATAAGGCAGGACCCCATTATTGAACAAAATCAAAAAACACCAAGTTTCATGTGTTACAGAGCAGCCAAAAGAGGGACTCAAAGGCAGCCGTTAAACAGTACAAAGCATGTGCAAGAGAAACGCTTTCCTTGAATAGGGGAGGTGAACCATGCAAAAGCCTCAGAAGCACACAAATGATTCAAGGGAGGGTTTGACACTGGGCATACTGGTACATATGAGTCTGATATGTACAAGAGCAACGACAACAGTGAATGTTCAAAAACAAAATTAATAAGAATAATCCACTATTGCAAATAAAAAAAGAGTTCTCTCTATGCAGACTATGAATTCCACACAAGCCAAAATAACAGTTGTTGCACTTTCCTGCATAGGCACTTGGTAAATTCCAAATATAAATTCAGTTTACCAGTTAATATATATATATATTAGTTTAAAAAATCACCACGATTTCCCAATTATGTTGATCCATAATGAAACATTAATGACAACAGTTATTATTGGAAACAATAATACTGCTTGCAGTAAAGTCAAAGACCTTGTCCTTTATGTACAGTTCTGGAGTGCAGATTGACGCAAAGACAAGGTACAAAGATTTACATATCTCTCTAGAAAGGTCTTTGTCAAAATGACTGACTTTAAAATAAAAAATAAGACCAAAAAAAAAAAAAAAACACATTACTGAAGGTCCCTTTTCATAAGGTTGGATGCAGCCTTGACAACAAGCAATCAGTCTGTCGCCAACTGCCCTCACATTTACCTCAAGACTGGCACCTGGCATGAGGCCTCCGCCTCTGGACAAGACTAATGCATCTCTACATCTATGCACATGTCAATGTGAAAGATTCTACACGTTCATCTGTAGGGACGACCACCATTTCCACATTCACACACTCCTGACAACAGGGCTTTGTTACCCAATCCCTATTCGGTCCTGCTGAATCAGGGGAGACACGGGGAAGCTGTGAAGTGGTTCATGTGATCATTTAGTCCTGATGTATGACTGCCATCTTGTGGTGAAAATGTGAACTGCAAGTGAGATGATGTTAGTGCTGCTGTAGAGGAAAGATATGCTGTATATACTGTACGGTACATATGTATACTGTACATACATACATACATTTACATACTGTAGATATGAACACTGGAGTTACTGACAGAGTTAAGGCTGAAATGGACACATGGAGATATGACAAAGCTGCATCTTACTGCAAATCTGACTAATCTTGCATGTTACTGCAACTGGCAAATAAATAAAATGAACATCCTGTCATGGACAGTGGCTCGTGACACAATACTAAGGTGCAACACATGTCTCGGTGATGAGGAGAGTGAGACTGGAAGCACTAGCTCAAGGGTCAGTTTGGGACATAAAAATCACCCTTCTGTAAGAAAATTGGAGAGTGTTGGTAACTACTTAAGAACTCAAGTCATGCCTCTTCTCATGCACTCGTAAAAATCCAGCAGATGTCTGCTTTGAGCTCAAAATGTAATCAATTTCACACTAAATACTCTGACATTTTGATCACATTTGAGCCAAGACCATTCTGTCACACGAGGCAACTATTACCTCTGGTTAAAATATCTTCATGGCCAATCAAAAACAAATAAAAAAACACTTAATATAATATGCCCCTATCAATTTTGACCTGCGAGCCAAAAATAAGCCATAATTGCTGAGACTGAAAAGTGCGTCGATGCTACTATCATTCTCCTTCGGTTCTAATATGCGCGTGTCCAAAGACACTTTGGTCACTGGAATCTGGGTTGGAGGCAGTGCAGCAGTATCAGTCAGACAGACATGAGGGGTCAGGCTCTCCGTCACATTCACAGGCAAGTCATGCAACATCATCAGTCCTTCAATCAGTCAACCCAGCAATGATTCACTCAGTCAGGATCGCTACAAGCAATAAATAGGAGTTGGGGTGGAAACACGAAAGACAGACAAAGGGGAAAAGTTGTGTGTGTGTGTGTGTGTGTGTGTGTGTGGTGGGGCCCTGCCATCATTGCGGGGACCCGATGGAAATGGTGTCTCCCTGGACTGCCCAGCTGTCCACAGATGCACCATGGCAAAAAAAAAAAGCTGTATTCCCTTTCAAGAGATGCCCATGAACTGAGGCATGTCACTCAAAAGTCTCTTCTTGTGCCTCCACAAGACTTGCACTATGGTAAAGATGAGTGCCTTAAATGACTAATTCATCAGGACTGCAGATTGTCAGTGGACTCCTAGAACACTAAAGTGGTCTTTTTCGTTCCCTTTTTAAAAATGCCCAGTGCTGGGCCTCCCCACCCCAGGATATACTGTGATGGATGTCTTTGGCAACACAGGCACAGGACGGGGCAGGTGTGGGCCGGCTCACGGCAGAGAAGGGGGAGGGGGAAGGGGGGGGGGGTAACAGAATGGGGTGGGTTGGGCAGAGAAGGTCAATTGTGGGTGAGACACTGGAAGCGGTTCTTGAAAAAGAACAGCTCGCTCCGGGTCTGGGCAGTGTCCGAGGAGGAGAGGGGATAGCGGAACTTGTAGTAGGCCTTATCGCTCTCGGACTGTCCCCACGGAAGTTTGATCTTGGAGGCATGATTGACGATGACATCATCGCAGGAGGCCACATGAAGAACTCCAAGGCCATCGATAAAGAATTCTGAATAATTCAGAAATAGAAAAGAGCCAGGAGGATCATTAGAAACATTACAGAAATAAAGGGGTCATATTTAAATACCACAAATATAACAGAACTTGCACAATTTGTATTCCACATACAATCTAATGTACAGATATTTTACTTCTCTTGTGTTCATGAATTGATCATATGGTACATTATGGTATGGTATATTGTTACTCTCAACTGTCTACTGCACAGTTTTAGTTGTAATATACAGCCTCACTTGTGTGTAATTACTCATTTTAATTGATACATTATCATCTAATACAACTGCATTCCTTAATGTGTGATTTTAGACAAAAGTGTCTGCCTAATACAACAAACAAACAAACAGACATAATGTAAACATAAATGTGGAGGATTACAGGCGAAAATACTAGTTGTAGTTACAGAAGTGTGAAGTGGTTTGTGAAGTTCCAGAAGGGCATGCACTGACTCACCCAGATGAGCTACCCGAGCCAGACGAGGGTCAAAGCCCACTTGCTGGACCTTGTCTGTGCGTGCCAGGAAGAAGTTGACCACCCCGTCCGCCACCACACAATTAGGGAAACCCTTGATGGCGTGGTGGAAGCCCCTGCGTATGTGCAGGCAGTCCCCTTCCTCCCCCCCTTGCTCCAGGGAAAAAGTCTGCCTGTAAGAGGCTGTGTAGCCCGTCACTTCCCGGACTGCACCACCGACCTACGACATGGTGGGGAGGGAAAGAGTTGGGGGGGGGGGGGGGGGGGCACAGATAAAAAACTGAGAATATCTGTGTTCAAGCGAGCTTGTGTCTGCGTGTGTGTGTGTGTGTGTGTTTGGGGGAAACTCCCACCAGATGAATGCTTACTCTAATTTAGTACAAAAGGACATTCATAAACAGACGCCCATGCACGAGCAGTGTGGAATGTTTTGGATGTCTTTGGAGTACTGACTTCCTGTCTAGTGGAGAACTGGGAGATGTTAAGGAGGAATCCAAGCAAATCTTTATGCCATTCTATACTAAAAAACAAACCAAAAAAAAAATAATACACACCACACTACAAGATGAATAGCTGAGCAGATTTTATTCTACAATTGCTAAAGTAATCTAGCCAACATCGCCAGTGATTTCATAGTGAATGTATAATGTGATGTACAGTATCTGTACAATGTACATCCTATTAAAAGGTGAGATCTTGCTGAGATGCTGCTGTGAGAGGGCTTCATGTACTTCCGCTCGATAAAACACTCACAAAAGTTTGTTCATAATGAGTGCGTAAGCTCACAAATATCATGAGCATCTACAACACGCAGACACCTTACAACACAGCACTGTGGAGTGTGGTGTGGTTCAAACCACATACAACCAGTGGTGTATTTGCGCAAGCAGTCACACACTGGTATATTTACAGCCCTGGCTTCCGGTAACCCAAACAAGTCAATTCTTCGCTCTTGTACTCACTCTCTCACCTGCAGAGACGAAAA
Source organism: Sardinella tawilis (assembly GCA_030264315.1). Classification (NCBI taxonomy): domain Eukaryota; kingdom Metazoa; phylum Chordata; class Actinopteri; order Clupeiformes; family Clupeidae; genus Sardinella; species Sardinella tawilis. The sequence goes on from JASCQY010000173.1 coordinate 1,386,424, forward strand.
CTTGAATTTCACAGACAGAACCCGTATTCCAGCATTTCGTTTTTTTCTGCTCATTTTGTACATTAATGACCATCTGCTGATGTTGCATAGCTCTTTGGCTGAGATTTGACGCATGTTAAGATGCTTAAAACACAGTTCAAAGGTAGCAGAAGTCTATTCTGCTTATACATCCGATTCTTCTTCTTTTATCAATTGTCTTTAGGTCCTTATTTGCTTAGGCTGCAAAAGGTACAGTAACCCTACACAGGCTTTCGGTATAAACACAGTTGTTGATACTTCTGCTACCACAACATCACATGTCTGACCAAAAACATGTACCATTAGGCCACACCAACAATAATTGTTGGTTCTCGGAATTTTTCAGGAAAAATATGAAGCGAGCGGGCGAAA
>JASCQY010000173.1:1398602-1409878 GCA_030264315.1 Sardinella tawilis
CACACACACACACACACACTCTCCCTTACCCCCTCAACCCCTACAACCCCTACATGCAGTACATCATCCCCGCCCCCCCTTCACTGTCCCACCACCATTCCAACCCCAACATCATCTATGCCCCTCACACACTAACACACACATACAAGTCCCATCTAACATCACGGCCCCAGACAGTTGGGTTGGAATTTTTTTTACAGCAGTAATCATATGCATGTGACAAATAAAAACTCCTTGTATCCTTGTATATCTGTTGGTGGGCCATACTGAAGGTCAAGCTGATTTCACTTGTGTTAAATTTATAACCGCGAACTCCTATATTGTGAGTAGTCATCTGCTTGGTGGTATGTGACATCATCAATATAAAATTATACAAATGAAACTGACATAATGGCTGTAAAAAGTATAGTCTTTAAAATGTTAAAGTACTCACTGATATTGTGTTAAAGTGTGAAAATATTGCATCAATAAAATCAAGTAATCCATTGTCTTTTTACAGTGAACAATGTTCTACTAGCTGCTCTTTACATGGGGAAAATCTCTGTGCCTTCTATAGATTGTCCATATATGTAATTGCCCATGGTCTTTCTTTACAGAGGGCTCAATTTATGTGCCATTCCACTGAAAGAAGCGTTCTATTATGGAGTGTTCTATATACAACAGAAGGCAGTGAATGGAGCTCTGTATACAGTGATACCAGTGACCAAGATAGAGCAACATAAAAGACTTTATAACGGTCCGCATACTGTAAGTCAGCACATCACAATGCAAACTTTTAACCAATCTTTTGTATTAGCGTATGAGAGCTCGACTTTGGTCTGCATAAAGGGGGATTTTGCCCCCCTCCCCCTTGCAAAAATAGACCACGGAATTTAACATGCATTTGTTCCTCTCGCTCCGCTTTTACCCTCTCTGGTGATACTGCTCTGTATTTCTTTTAAGTTCTTTTAAGGCAAGTCCCTTTACTAGATGGCCATCTTGGTGAAGCCTTTGGGCAGTTATTTTGGATAAGTAATGCACTGTTCCACTTGTTTGCAATTTGATGTTGGGGGAATTTCTCACTTGAACTGAGTTAGTGGGTCCATAGACATTACAAATCACAGAGGTGCTCGCCGCCATAGTGCCACGAATTACGTAATGGTCAAACCAAATATGGCCGCCTTCGGCTATTAAAGGAAAAGTTCGCTATTTTACACTTAACGCCTTGTTTTCAGACCGTTTCTGATGAAACGTTTGAGGTTGACATTTTGACACATGCTCCGAGTCAGAGAATTTTGATTGTTGCTGTGTCTTCTCCGCCCCCTTCAGAGTGGCAGCATAGGTGCAGTGGAGCAAACACTTCCTAAACACACTAAACATTCGTTTGTAAAGATGAGAAACTCACAGAGTGGTCATTAATATTCACTGATGTACTAACAAAAATACTTACTAATACTTACTACTAAATACTTACTAACATTAGTTAGGGTTTGTTACCGTTTCGCTATTTCGTCTATCGTGGATGAATGTCTGTCATTCTCATACCTATCGACAGCACTTAGCAAAGTGAAACAACAGCTCAGTAACAGCACAGTAAGTTCTGTCTGTTAAGAAAGATTTATCATATTCTGCATCAGCTCCTCCTGAGAAGGGAGAGAACATTTCTCAATGGCATTCGTTTGCTTGGCATCTCTTTCTTCCCCTTTCAGGCAATTGAGTAAGTTGATGTAGCCATTATTAGACATGCAGTGAAGGAGACCTACCCATATCTCTGTCCTCACCTGACCGTCGTTGCCCGTCGTGCAACTAGAGTTTCAGGCACTTTATTCTGCTATGACTGCAGAGACATGCATGCACACACGCGGTGCATTTTGAGAGAAATCAGACTACATGGTGTACTTTTAGTTCATTTAGTATGATGCAACTGAGATTTAATACTTACAGCATCTGTTTTTTATTCAATGACCAAGTTATGGCCAAGGTCTTCATATAGGAAAATTATTTTGACCTTTTAAGGTCAAAAATCACACAATTTGGTCAAAACAATATCAGAAATTAATTCCTCATACCACGGGAGGTCTAAATTGAGGTATGTGTGAGGTATGTCTATATACATTCAGTAACAAAATAGCATGCTTTTACTAGGCTTACTAGGCGATGGCGGCCATATTTGATTTGACCATTACAGTACGTAATTCATGCCATTGTGGTGGACAAGCACCTCTGTGATTTTTAATGTCTAGGGACCTTCTAATTCAGTTCAAGTGAGAAATTCCCCCAACACCAAATTGCGAACAGGTCTACAGGCCAGGTACTGGACTAAATACTACTGTACTGTATGTAACAATATTTAGGTTAATTTATCAGCTTTGTCCCATTCACCCCATTCCTGGGTGAATGAAGGCTATTTCGCTGGCCTCTATCATTTCCTTGTGCCATTGTGTACTTGCAGTAGAAAAGACGCTCCCCCTTTCCCCTACAATGTTTGTCTGCAAAGATGGAACAGTGCTACAAAGCTATGAAGTATCAAGAGCATGTCCACAGATACTATAAACTGTGTTCTCCAAGCACTCTTCATAGACACTGATGACTTAAACTCAAAACTGGCTCCACACTTGAGTCCACACTGAGTCAAAGTTCAGAAAAGTTGAGTGAAGCCATTCACCTAATTTTTTCTTTTCTGTTAAAAGTCTTTCTGTAACCGTAACTTTATCTAAAACTGGTAAACATATGGCATGCCAAGTCCAACCACAGTGAATAACTAAACCAGAAAGATCAGAACGAATGAAAATTCCATCAGCAAGGACGAAACTGTGATTTACATAGCGATGATGTAAAGTTCAACAGTTTGCACAGTTGTGGTATTTTGTTATTGAGAGAGTTCGATAAAGAGTGTGTGCTGGCATCCATACTCACCTGTGTCTGCGGTGTTTGGGTGGAACTCTGTGTTAGTGTAGGTGACGAACTGTAGCTGTCTGTTGAGGGCTGACAGGAATCGGCTGGATAAAACCATGTGCATCTCCCCCTCCCCTTTGATGGTGACCTCATCCACAAATGCAGCAATATCAAATGTGCCCATTGTTGCAGTCAAATTCACCTATCACAGCAACAGTTAGCGGCATTTGAAATCATTCAGGCAACAATTTTATCAAAAAGAGAAGGTTTCACTGGCACTAAGTGATGGCAAGAATGTCAAATGACACTAGCGACAAAATATTGTCTCACTTACTGAATAGCGTTCTCTGGGCTTCTCTATGAGGGCCAGACCTTTAATAAACACAAATTATATTTCTTATTATTACAATTACATTCCAGACACGCTCAGTTATTAAATTCAAGGACTTTTCAAGGACTTTCCCCCACAGATTAAGGTAAAGTGTTATCAAAGTGACAATACAGATTTCCTTGGAGTACTGGTAACAATTGATTTCCAAAGATCTGCATTAAAAGTTCAGTAATAGACCTATCCCATAGTGACCACAGCATTGGTACAGCAGTTAGCTTTATTGACATCCAAGTAGATAGCCTGGTTCTTACACATACCGATCTGCTGCAGTATGCACCTAAGTATGCCCACTAGGCCTATCTCCACTTCTTTCTGTTTGCCTGAGATAGGTCTGATTGGTTGTATTTGTATCCAATGCCTGCAGAAGCGTTTTGATCTATTTCTGTCGATTATACTTCAGGGAAGTGGGAGATATGACAGGAGAATCCAGACTGAAATCCTTCTCAAACCATATTTGTTGACTACTGTAAGTTAGGTTACAGTGCATGTTTATTTGAGAAACACACCCCAGATCAGTATGTGTACTATGACCACCCATGGCCTATAAATGACTATATAGATTATATACCTCAGTGAACAACGAATCATGAAATATAGTTTGAAAGCTTTACAAATTGGTTATTAACTACAACTTTGATTTCACTTTCAAGGAGAAGTTCAGTGTGAATCAATCCATAGCCATGTCATTCAAGGTCACCAAATGCTGTCTATAGGAATTAGAACAAAAAAATGACATACAACATAGGCCTAGCAATGAATTGGCAATTAACAAATGGGGCTTGGTGACTTACTTTCAGTTTCATTTCACTATGCCCCTTTCAGTTAACATAAGTTATTGGTTTGTTACTCGGTCTATGTTGCATCAATATTTTTCGTTCTTTTTGCTACAGACAGCATTCAGACCTCTAACAACAGGGCTATGGATTGATTCACAGCAGACTTCTCCTTTAATTTGAATAGTTTCATCACTGTGATATTTGGACAGACTTCTTTTTAAAAGCTTTACATGGACTTGCCCCAAGCCCAAGCCCATTAAAAGAACTCCTCTATTACAGGGGCTTCCATTCAAGGTGCAGTCTGCCATGTTATGTGGTTTATAAACACAAAACACTTTTTATCACATAAAAATTACATCTCCTCATGATCTGCACGCTCTTCATTCTCCTGGGTGACCCTTAAAAATCAGGTCATTTTACATGATCCAGGCCCCCGAAAACTTCAGAAAGACTGAAGGCACCGATTTTTTTTTTTTTTTTTTGCTTCTCATGTCAAATAAAAAATAAAATAAAAAGGGGTCACCAATCTTTTTTTCTCTGGAAGCTTCAACATGGCTGAAAACTGCTCTACTACTTAGTATTACTGATAGGCCTGGAGATAAAACTTAGTATCCTTTACCATTTTACACATTTACAGCACTGTGCAAACCCTCATCTGAAGTGTCATCTAAATTTGTGGCGCATTTTATTTCCATACTAAGACAGCAGTCAAACTGGGATCATTTTTTGCCAGACAGGGCAGAATACATACAGCACGATGCGGACTTAAAGAGAGGTCTCAGAAAGCGCTTCAGATTTTGACAGCGGGACACCCCTAAACCCTTGTCTGTAAGGGCGGTCATTGAAACTCGGCCAATGATTACATGCAATGCGGGTGTAACCGATCAAGCACTTCATATTTTGACAGCGGGACACTCCTAAGCCCCAGTTTACTAGTAAACTGTTTGCACATAGACCTATGCTGTGAGTGTTGAGTGTTGCAGCCCAATCTTAAGGGGTATGCCCTGCCCTTACCAGGTATCAGGAGGGTTTTGAGGGGTCGAACTTCAACACCTTGAGTGGGGTACTGCAGGGGGCTATTCGCTTCGGCCACAATAAGCAGGTCTGCTGCAGTCTGTGACCTACAACGCATAAAAGAGTGCAATCATAATGGGGGTTAAGATTACTTATATACACGTGACTTTGGTGACAGGTTATAAAACAATTTATGTTCAAAGTGTAAAGTGTATTCAAAGTACACAGGATATTCAAACATGCCCTAACAATATCTGAAAGACGGACAGCATTGTGTAGCTATCTTGCTACATTGTATACATTGTATACATTGTGACTCACTGCTAAATAAGTTAGCTATTTTTATCAATTAAGACTCACTGCTAAGTCATTTACTGTACTTAATGCTACTGTATGTCTAGGGTACTGTTACATCCAGCTGCCACTGCCATTTGAATTAGTTTGCATACTCTACTGCAGTGGACTACAATAAAAATCTCTGAAAGCCATGCACTGTTAAAGCAAGCGCACGGTCAGCTGTCTGTCAACATCAATCTAAGCATAAGCTCAAATTTCTTTTTGAATAGCTGAAAATGGCGTCAAAGCTGACTGTTAGAAAGAGAGGGAGCATTATACTTCATTGATTACATGTGTATATGTGTGGAATAGAAATCAAACCACTGGATACAGTACAATCTCTGTACAGTAGTTAGCACCTTGGCTCTGAATTACAGCATCTGAAAAGTTTCTACTGATTCTTTGCTCCCTCTTTCTTCCGCAATTGAAATTTCCAAATACCAACAAAACCACTGTCTTCCCAAAGCCAACAAAACCACTGCCATTTACTACACCTTCGCAAATGTATTCTTGAAAGCATCAGTGTGAAGCATGAGTATTGTATTGACATCCTGTCTACATATCATGCAGGTACAGGAATGTCTGTATTAGCTGGTCATCAGCAGCAAAGTAGTCAGACTTCATTGGCACTTGTCCTTTTTTGAAGGTGATTACAAAAGCGCACGTGTCCTCTGAGCCTGAGAAAAGAAACCCTACAGAGACCCAGGTCAATGCAGCAAGCGCAAAGTGTCTTGCTAAAGTCGGGCGAAGGGCAGGCGTTCTGCTCACCTCTTCTGGAAACTCTGGTACTCCTGGGCACGGCGGCGCTTCTTCTCTTCCAGCTCTGACACCTTGAAGGCCGTGTGGAGGTTCTGCGCTGACACCCGAGGGAAGAGCAGGTTGGCATAGGGGAGGTTGATGCTTCTTGTCTCCCCCTCACACACGCAGCCATTATGGGCCAGGAGACTGGGTGAGGGAAAGGAAGACAGCAGTGAGGAGATGCAGGCAGTTTTCCAAATGCAAACCATTGAAGTCTTGCAAGCATCTACCCTGTGGTTGCATTGTGTCTCCAATAAGACTTGCAGTCTCAGACTACCTGTAATTGTGTTGGGATTGGGAGGTGAAAAGTACACTTTCAGAGTAAGGTCTCTGCAAGACCAATATCAATGCAAAATGTAAAACAGACCATTGTTGGAATTCCTGTATTTAATATAGTGCAACCACCCTTTGCTAGCCAGTTTCATACTAGGAACAAAGTTTGGTTTTCATCAATATCAAACTCATTTCCTTCAACACAGCAACTTGTATTAAGATGTCTGTCAAGGTTGTCTGCTATATGTAGGGAGTCTATGAAAATGTTACTACGAAACATTTTCATAAGAAAATGTTACTACGAAAACACATCATGTCACAGTCCACAGCTACCCTGTACCTGGACGATTACTGATTACACTCCCCTCACTATGAAGCACCTTACAGCCCACTAAGTGGACCAGCCTGATAGACTTCACAGATTACTAGTCAGAGCCTGTTGGCAATGAACAGCATTTAATCTTTTCTAATAGCGTCTTTCATAGAGTTCATGATGATATGGCTCCCAGTCACCTGATCTGGAGGCTCTTGAGATGTAAAGAAACGTTATAACTGTGCAGCTAGGATAGCTGGCATCCGTTACACTAAGCACCTTAAACCTCACTTCCATCTGGGTTCACCGCATCACTGTAACAGAGATCATTCTGACCTCAAACTGGCAACCTCACACCAACCTTGGATTGGGAGTTGAGTACCCTCCCAAAAATCCCAGGCTCCCAGTCAACTAACTAGGATCAATCCAAACGCCACATCTTAAACTAGACTGGGAAGAAATTACCTCCTAAGAGTCTGATGCTGTGGGGATGAAAATTTTGTGATGCCTCTCCTTAATTTCTGGTTAGAATCCCATATGGATTTCTTAAACGCTTTTTACTAAACCTTTCCAGAGAGTCACAATACTTGTGGGGGCCATTAAAAATTATAAAATGGACAGTTCTGTCTCTTGATTGTGACTGGTTGTAAAAATCCAAAATGTACAACAGCTCCAAATGCATTTGACTCTACATTGCAGCACAGTAGAAGAGTGATCAGTGGCTGCACTTGGGCGTTACCTGACAACCATTCAGCTAGAGGAAATATAGCTCTTGGCAGAGGAATTGCTATCTATGAATAATTTGCTACATTTCTCGCTGTTTCTCTTCCTTTAATGAAACGATGCCAGATTAAGTTATGCTTATTTTAATACAGCTAAGGGGGTTTAACGTCACTCCGCTCCACTATGCATCGTGCCTAACAGCTCTCCTTAGCCATGGTAAAACAAGCATAACTCACGGCCTCTCATGGGTTGTTGCTCACATCTATCATGACCCAGAGAATTTCTCAATTAACCTATTTTTCTTTTTTTGGTTTTCCGAAGGACCTCTCACTTTCCATACAGGGACTTTCTGATTGAGAAAAGACCTACATTAGTTGATCCTTCATTTCAAGCAACTTACAATACAATAAGCTGGACTGGTCATGCATACTGTACATAGAGAGTAACAAACAAAGAATAAAAAGCGATCCCTACAACTTGGACTGGTATTATTTTGAAATACAATCTGATTGCCTATGGGAGGGACACATCTATCATTCCTATGAACCAAAAAGGAATCATGCTAGCAAATGATGGTTATGTTTACAATGCTTTGCTAGGGTTTTTAGTAGAGAGGATAACTTCACTAATTGTACAGACAAGGTTTTTCTGGGTCAGAAAACATAAAAGGAATATGAGCACAGTGTGAGTTACAAATAAAACAAAGCATGACACAAGTACAGTACAAGTACAAGTTCTGTTTAGGTAGCCTATATTTGATAAAAAAAATGCTTGTAGAGGAAACCTGGAAATCTTAATCTGGGTTCTGGGCAGATTTGAGCCTGGGACCAGGTGTTTCAGGCGTTTTTAGAATTGTCTTTGTCCACTTCTAAGCAAAGGGAGGTTATGAATTTGAGTTATCCGAACATCTATCAACTATCACTTTGCTTGTACACTTGAGCAAGGGTACAAATGTTGGTTTTGTTTTTACAATGCATAGCAGTTTATGCACTCATAAAGTATACTGTATGTATAATAAGACTCGATAATAAGACTTGATACTTTATAAGCCACATTGTCTGTCAACACAGGTGTGCCTTCCTGTTGCTTAAACAGTGTCAGTACCACAGTGAAAGCTATTGCGTACTGTGAGAAAAATAAGCAAATGAGCAAATTTGCAGTATCCAAAATGCAAAGCCAGTCCTCACTAGTAATACTCAAAACAACAAAACAACATTTGCAAGAGTAGACCCCAAATTCTCCCATGTGGTGGTGAGGCTGAGCAATTGGGTCAACAACACACCATCACACTCACCCCAGAACACTTTCTTTGACACGGTATGGGACGTCATCATATTTGTGCTCCGAGAGGAGCAGTCTGTCTCCCAGCAGCTTCTTGATCTTCGCCTCCTGCTTGGGCCGGACGTCCACCGAGGTGTAGGGCCGCGGCGTCCAGGAGCGGATCAGAGCTGCCACCAGCCCAAGGGTGACCATGACCATCAGCACCTTTTTCTTCTGGGGCCACATGGAGGAGGTGGGGTTGGGGATGGGGTGGAGGGAGGGGGGCAACAAGAGGAGGGGAGAGGAGCAGCTCTAACTCTGTGGACCAGGTCTACGATTGAACACCTAGTGGGGACAGAAGAAGAAGAAGAAAAAACCTTCCTCATGAGCTCTAGTGGATTCTCAACAGAACCATTTGCACCTTCCCAGGGGACTTTAGCAAGGATTACAGCTTGGAACACAAACTAAGAAGAGCTTGGTCTGGTAGACTAACTGCTGGGTCAACTGGAAAGCTATGGGGAGTACCCTGATTTAATTATTGCATTTAGCTGACCCCATCAATTTGAAATCTTGGTTAATGCGTAATGGTGACAGCCCTAACCTCCCTGAAAAAAACCCTCAGTACAACCACAGTGAATGTAGTGAACTTTAATGTAGACAACATTATTTACAAATAAAAAAACATCAAATTTAGACTACATTTCTACAACATGAACGATATGATTATCAGCGGTCAAGTGGACAACTGGATCTGGCATAATAGTGCATGGCTATGCTAAATCAAGTCAAGTTGGTTAAATGCCACATGCTGACTGAATGGACCATAGCCATAGTGGAAACTTCACCACAAGATTACAGCCAAAGGAGGATCTTGTTGTTGTTGTTGTTGTACACAGGCATGCATGCACGCAGACAACGCACGAAAAGCATACTGAAACTACAGTACCATTTAACAGGACAGACAGACCTACCTCAGAAACAACTTTCATTTACACGGATACCGGTACTCAATTGCATCCCCCATCAGAATCTTCACAGAATCCCCCAGGGGCCCCAGAGCGTTTATCGGAAAACGTGGAGTCATTTGCTACCCATGGGTCTGCGTAAAATAGATGAATATGAGGAGAAGGAAGCAAGTAGCCTAAAATCTATCGGGTCCATTAACAAACTACTAGCCTGACTTTTCTTCCTCTTATAACTTTCACACATATGTCACGGCTTTCTACAAGGGATTTAGGCTATTTAAACTGCACACTTGTTTGCCTGCATTTATTTTCAAAACAAATAAAATAGACACCCCTTAGGTTATCAATTTCACTGTCACTATTTTCACTTTCACCTCATGTTAGCGGGAAGGTAAAAATTCAATGACATGACTCGTTAAAATATTTTTTTTCATACGAAAATAGTCTGTTATGTCTAGTGAATGAATCAATCCAATGACACCGAGGAGGCCGGCGTTTCAATAGGTTAGTGACTAACTTATTTATCTCCGTTTAGCTTCCAAGAATGAGTTGAAATAAACTGTTACCAACCAGGAATTACATGCCGGCTTGACATAGCCTTACACATTAAGACGCAACAGCGATCATTGTCATGATTATCTCATCCGTGGTAAGATTACAGCCGTGGATGGCTTGAGTGATATTTTGTAATTACACTACCCAGAATAATATTAGCACAGCAAAATATTAAGGAAATGAAACTTAAAGTCAAGCTAATTGATAAGACACCGGACCACGACAAGTAGCGGGATGCGTAATGTGGAAGGCCATATTTGGCCAAGATTAGCTATGATTGCAGAATATATCGATAATTAACAATACAGGGGTAAGTATCTAACGATGCCAACCAAGCTGCATGAAAAATGAAACATTACATATCTTAAAATTCGCTATTCTTATTTCTAGGCGTATTTTCATATTGCAGCATAGGGTCAGCCAAACCCAAATTGCATAGAATAAAATCACCTCGATTGTCTTGCAAAGCCAGATGTCGCATAATAACACATCCAAATAATAAATAATCCTATCTTACCCGACAAAACTAAACCATTATCTGTTTTTCCAGAACAGTGATAAACATATGGTTCCAAGCAAGGTATAAAAATCCGGTTGCAGGTAATTGGAGAATGACACTGGCAAGAATGCCGCCCTGTCTTGCTCTTCACTACCCCCTCTTTCGACGTATCTGCCTGTCTCCATACGTAGTCGACGCCCCTAGCGGCCATCCGTTTGAACTGCAGATAGAGGATTTTAATCTTGAGAGTCTACCGTAGGCTATGTACCTGCTACTCTTTTTTGGCCAGGATGAATTAGGATTAGCCTACCTCATTCCTTCACGGAAATGCGCGTCCCAAACAATAAAAAACGGAAGGGTATTAGCAGATGCAATAAAACATGTAGCCTAGGTTTACATTTAGATAGATAGGCTAGATACTGTAGATAGATAGATAGATAGATAGATAGATAGATAGATAGATAGATAGATAGATGGATAGATGGATAGATAGATAGAT